>JAKSZP010009584.1:0-87687 GCA_022478985.1 Massospora cicadina | reverse complement strand
AATCCTTCCTCTGTCATTGATTCCCAAGATAGATTTTAAAACTCTCCTGGATTTGGCTCCATTTTCAGATTCTCCTAACATCATCGTCAAACCTCCTGAAGCAATGCCCTGCACTCTCAATTGTTCATTCCTTGCAGATTGGACTTGCTTCTTAAGTTCCTTTTCTGACTTGGCCAGTCTTGCAAGCCAGCTGTTTTGGCAATCGAACTAGCCATCAGAAGCAGCAAACATTTCAAACTCCCTTATGCAGAATTAAGGGCCTGAGTAACTAAGATTTTGTATATAGCTCTGAACTCTTCTGATCTCAAAAACATCCTAGATTGAGATGTTGCAGCTTATGATCTTTGCTTTGCTTGCCAAGCTATTCAAAGTTGGGCCATGAAGCCTCCAGCCTCTCCCAGCTTCCATCACTCATTATGATTCAGCTTCTGAGAAGCTCATAATCGTCACTTGCAGAATGCCATTTGCTCCTTGCATGACTATCTTATTTCTGGCGCATCCCATTGATATCTTCCTCTGATGGCTTTAATAGGGGCATGGTTCAGAAACCCCCGCCTAATATCCCTTGCTCAATGCCAGCCCATATGTCCTGTGTTCTTGATGAATCCCATCGGCAAGCGCTCAAGACCAATCTTCCAGCTTCAGTGCCATATTGGGATTACTCAGGGTTATTCGCCAACTGCCTCTTCTTGTTCTGTTGCTTCCCTCCCTGCTCTGGGGTATTGTGTTTGGCATGTTCCGCAAAATTCCATTTCTCTTCCCCTAGTCACTTTCTTGCAGGGATCAGCATCCTCTCATGAACTTGGTTTTGAGTAGATATAGCCCTCTCTAGCATCCAATCTCACATAGATTTTGATGGGTTGTTTACTCCTACTGTGATCCATCCTCCCTCCCCCAAAGAGATGACATAGGCAGAATCATCCCCAAGTTGAGGATAACTAATAAAAAATAAAAAATAAAATAAAAAAATATATTTTATCTATGCAATTTATAATAATGATAATATAAAATTTTTATTTTTATCAATTTTTAAATTTTTTCTTCCTTTTTCTATGGGACTTGACCTTTTTTTGGTTCAGTGGTCTATCTTTTTATATCTATTCCATTAAACTGGTTCCTAGATATACTTAGACCTACCAGTTTTCTATGGTTCAGAGATCTTACTTTTTAAGACCTAACCATTTAGTTTGGTTCAGCGGTCCTTTTTTCAGACTTAACAATCTATTAGGACATAACCAACTCAATGGTTCAGTGGTCCTTTGGGAACTCTTTTTTATTATTTTTTAATCGATCCATTGCTTTAAATACTTAGCATGGACTCAATTTACTATCCTTCCATCCAAGAGGTTCTTGATGGAGTACTCGTCCATTGCTATCTTGGTGATAATCTCAAACAGACCCAACCACAATGATTCCAACTTGTTTCTTCTCCTGAAATCATGCATATCACAATATGCACCTCTTTTGCCTATTCAATATTCTGATAAGGCCGGTTGGTTCTTATCATCCATCATTTTCACTCAAATCCTTTTCTTCAAAGTCATATAAAATGCTTGGAATTGCATTTCAATTAAGATATTCATCAATCAGTTCAGGTACTGCTCAGCACTCATCCCCAATTTTGGTTCCACCATCAAATATATAATTTGTAGCAACGCGGCCTTCATTCCATATAGCAACTCAAACGGCGTTTTTCCTGTCACTGTATGGTGACTTATATTGTAGGAAAATGTCACCAAATTAAGGTATGTTCCCCATACAGAAGTCCTTCCTGTGACCAGCTTCCTCAGCGTCATGGCCAGCATCCTATTGACTCGTTCTACCAGTCCATTTGTCTCCAGCTGGTAGGGTATAGAAACAACTCCTTGGATCCCCATTTTTTTATTTAATCACAGGATCACATGAGATGTGAAATTCGTTCCATTGTCACTCAGAAGGACCTGCAGGCATCCATGTTGGTATACTACTTGATTTAGGATAAACTTCGCAGTGCTTGTAGTGTCTACTTTTGCCAGGGACTTAATCTCGACCCATCTTATAAGATGGTCAATACAACTATAATGTACTTGACTCCCCCTGTGCTCATCATCAGTGGTCCCATCACGTCGATGGACACTGTATGTCAAGAAAATCTAGGGTGGACCAGTCAGTATCCAGTCCTATTCTTATGCGGCTTGTGCAACTGGTACTCCACACAGCAAGCCAAATAGTCCGCAACATCATAGTTGATTGACTCCTAGTAGTAATACCAGTGAAAATAATTGGTCATCTTTCTAGGCCTCCATCCCTACAACCTTATAAGCAGCTTGAACGAAAGCTGCTTTTTCTAATGGCATTGGGAATAGTAATTGCTTCCTATTGAATGTCTTGAAAACTTGTCCATCCATGGTCTCAGTGTTTTCCATCTCTTTTTGAATTGCACCTTGGATTTCTTGGGGCTCGTTCCCAATTTCTCTGTCAATAATTCTCTGGATTAGTTAATCTGCCTGCTAGCATACTACCTGGACCATTGGTAACCATGATAAGCCATCCGCATTCTGATGAGAAGTCCCAGATTGGTGGGCTATCTCATAATCATAAGCCTGTAGCTTTAGTGCCCATTGGGCCATTCGTCCTTCTGGTTCTCATAAATTATGCAGCCAACGCAACAAGAAGTGGTCCATCACTACTTTGAAGTGCGTTCCATGGATATACACCTTAAACTGTTCACAGGCATAAATGACTGCAAGGCATTCACGCTCAGTCACAGTGTAAGTTCTCTAAGCAGCTGAGTGTCTAGCTCACATATGCCATCAGATGTTCATCCCTAAGTTCATCTACTTGGCTCAATATGGCGCCAATCGCTGTCAATAAAGCATCAGTTTGTATTATAAATTCTTGATCAAAATTTGGATATTTTAAAATAAGAGAATCTATTAATATACTGGAATAAATTAAAAAGGATCTCTGGGCCTCTTTACTCCAGATGAATCCTTTTTTTCAGATCCTTCAGTAAATAAAAGAGGGGATCAGCAATTCTTGCAAAATCCCAAATGAATCTTCTTATAGATTGATACTCTTAGCAACCCATGCTGGCAATCACATCTCATTGTAGGTCCAAAAAGCATGAACCAATAAAATTGATTTTTAATATATTATAATTTTTTGTATTTTTCTTTTGCAATGGAACTTTTAGCCTATAATTAGGTTCAGAGGTACTTCTTTTCCCCTTTAAACTAAACTGGGTCCTAGGAATACTCTGACCTACCAGTTACCATGGTTCAAAATCTTATTCTCTTAAGATTTAATCATCTACTTGGTTCAGTGGTCCTCTTTTTGGACTTGACTAAAATCTTGAGTCATAACCATTTTTAATGGTTCAGTGGTCCTCATGGAACATCGCAATTATTTTCTTTTAGGTATAATACTTCAGTAATTAGTATTTCCCTTCTTCGCTATACAACCAGCAGCACTGTTTATTCATGTATAGGCAACACTTGCTGACTTTGGCAATACTCATAAATTTTTTCATTCATTAGGCCTTCAATACCAACTTGTCATTCATCCAACAGGTCCCAATCTCATTTCATATTTTGGCAACTGACACTTGAGACTTTGTATCTCCCACAATTGTGAATTCCTCATTAGTCACCAGTTTCGTTTGATTGTTCTTATTGTTTTACCTAAAAACGATTTTTAGCATTCGTTGCCATTCAAAACATCTAAAATAAATCCACTGGTGGATCTGGAAACGATCCCTTAATCACATATATTGATCTAGCCTCGTTAGCTTCATCCAATTTTATCTTAAATTGATAATTCACTCATCTCCAGCAATTTCTGATCATTAAATGAATATTATTGGGTCAAAATAGATTTTCTTCACTATCTTAGATACATCATTTCCTATTTTGACCTCATACTCTTCATTGGTAATGTAATTTGATACTCTGAATTGATTTATTTTCCATATCAACTCATCCAATGTCTCATCTAGTGTCACATCTAAACACCTCACTCCTCAGTACTATTTAAAGTGGACCCAATTTCAACCTGAGTTGGCCCTGCTAATCATCTTCATCTTAGGTAGATGTCAGGTGGAACATGTTTTCTTGCAGCAAAAGACAGTTACATATCTAGGCTGTAAGTCCTTTTCCAAAATCTTGAGTATCTTCTTTGATTGGCTTCACTAGTAGCTCCACGTCTGAGCTGGGTGAACGCAATTGAATGTGATCCATTTCACGTTGAGTCTTCAATAATTTTAATTTCCAAGTAACTCACCTCTGAAACTAGTGACTTTCTCGACCCCCAAGGCAGAGAATTCTTGATGATCTGGAAAATTCAGGGCGTTCTGGTTAACGGTTGCCAACTCTGTCCAGAGCTCTTATTTCGTCCTTATATGGCATCACATCCTAGTATCTTACTCAACTAAACCCATGTAGTGAGTACCAACTGTCAAAATTATAGGGTTTCTTGCTTATTCCCAGCTGATAACCCCTTAATTAATTAACTGCACAGGTTTTGTGTT
The DNA here is from genome assembly GCA_022478985.1 of Massospora cicadina. Classification (NCBI taxonomy): domain Eukaryota; kingdom Fungi; phylum Entomophthoromycota; class Entomophthoromycetes; order Entomophthorales; family Entomophthoraceae; genus Massospora; species Massospora cicadina. Next base: position 83,180 of record JAKSZP010009584.1, on the reverse strand, counting down.
ATGTAATTCTTCACATTGTCTGAAAGTAAGATGTATTCATTTGATAATAGTATAAAACTACCATCCATAGTTGAATAAAGTAATAGTGTTGTGTCCAACGCTTGACCAGTCTTTCCCCTCAATATACTTAGGATGTCCTCAATAGGGATTTGTTTCCTTATACCACCTAACTTGATCAATGCTCAGATCCTTGTTTACGGCTTCTCTCTGGTGACACACAGTCAGCAGCAATCCCCAATTCAATTCAGCTTCTCTTATCTGGATCCACGCTCATATCCTTACTCTTTTTCCTAAAGAGTCTCCCAATTAAAGCACATAGCAATAATTTCCTTGAGAAAGAATAGAACTCAAAATGGATTCTGGTAAAAAATATCTTGTAAAGATATCTTCTGGTAAAAAGTTATATATATTAAGTGAATTCTTAGGGGTTTTTATAGTGGGAATTCATTGCTCAACCCTCAGTTGGCACCTCATCAATGAGAAGGTAGCCATAGCCATTGAATTACCCATTGTTGTCTCATCAGCGATGGTCTTCCCCATCCTGGCTAGGATTCCATCATCAAACATCCTCAAGACCTAAAATGGAAAGATTCAGAAAAAGTGTCCCTAACGTTTTCTTATCAATCCAAGTGAACCAACTGTATTTGACAAGCGACCTGCTTAGGTAATGGGACTTGTTACAAATTAATGCAGGTCGCAAACCAACTTATCAATTTGCTTGTTGCAGGCAGCATCAACTGCCTCACAACTTGATTTTTAAATTCCCAATTGGTTGGTGATGAAACCTGACCAATCCCAATTAGTACACCTGATATTAAATATTAATTAACTATCAGATGCCCCTATTTTGTTGGCAACTCTGCCCAACGAGATCTTAAGCATTCACCCAAATCGATTTTAATGGATCTTACCCAGGCAAATTACCTAAAATCCCCTAAACATTGCTACCCTGAAATCAGGGTCAACCGATATTCAATTCATTTCACTATATGGAATTATCCCCTAGTGACCCCTGGTAATCTAGTTGGCTGGGAATATGGGCAAAAATCCCATTATATTCTCAGTTGACAATGGTGGGAGCTATAGTTACTATCATGACTGGTAATGCCCAGCCAATGTAAGGCCTGATGGGCCACATAGTTAGTGCCATATGGAGTTTGGAAAATTTTTTTTTTAAAATAAATCAAAAATTCGGAACTTGAGAAGATTTCTTTAATGAATAGTAAATTAAGAAAAATGACTGTCAATTTCCTCAGTGTATTATGACTGCTAATATAGATGGTCAATTTAGAAAAACATAGTAAAGCACGGATTAGAGCCCTCAAGATTTGACCTAACCCAGCGAACTTTAAACTGAGGGGGAAAACAAATTCAATCTGAACTGACTTTGTTGGAGTTGGTGGCAGGATGAGTCACCGTTGATTTGACCTCAGACACCCAACTCGCAGTTTCACTGAATTTTTGATGTTTAGCATTACAGCATCTCACCCAACGGGCAATAGGAATCTCCCAAGGCCACCCCACATAGGGGCAGTCCCAAATGGTCAGAAACGGGTTCAGGTACCCAACCCACTAGTACCCAGTCACTTAGGCATCTTTTTTGGCCAATTGAGATACTTTGAACAATGATCCTGATTAGTAAGGGGAGGGTTTTAAAACATCATCAACATTTGATGATGGAGGTACATTCCCGTTGGGCTTTGTCCCTGATGTTTTTTTTGGGGGGAGTTCTTAATTGGCAACAAAAACTTTTAAATGGCCAATGACATTGGCAATCTAACTGAGGATTCATCACTGAGAACATTCTCATATATAGGTACACATTTGTCAGGCTTTGTCCCTAATGTTTTTGAAGCAGATTTTAAACTGATGACAACATTTATCAATGAGCCAATGCCATTGGAAAAATTTGCTAAAGATTTAACACTTGATTTATCATTCACTAAATGTGTGAGCCCGTCAGACTTCATCACCAAGGTTTAAGGCTTTTGGACCTTGATTTTAAAGGCTCAGTGTAAACTTCATAAGAACCTTTCAGCCCATAAGGGTGGCGGCTTCTGATTATTTCAGCGCAAATTTCCTTAATCTGCCGTACTAAAGAAGTGGAGGCAAGTGTGGAGACAGGTGGTGGAATCTTCAGAAGGAAGGGCTGTTGCCCAGCGCTTGTCTATCACACGGGTGAGGTCACCCTGTTAGACTAGAGGGACAGCTGCCCTCTTTGGACCCTTTTTAATGGGTAATGGAAACACTGCCCAGTCTAGATAGAGGGGACGCTCCCCCAGACTTACAGCCTTGGGATATTCACAGTAGTGTCCCCTATCCGCTTGTATAACTCACTGTTCTTCTGGAACGTATTGGACCTTATTTCATCTAATACCTAGATGACTTGGTGCAGTTCATCATTGTATTTTCCGCTAAGCATTTTGTCATACATTGTGTCACTGAGGTCCACCATTGTTGAATCAAGACAATATCTACTCAGTGGTGCTTATTGCTGCTGGATTCCACAAAAGTTTGTGAATAAACTTAAATATATAGCACTAATAAAATTTGGTTTTTATAAATATTAATATTAGAGTGATAAAAGTGAAAAAACGACCCCCCTCAACATCTGACCATTCAGTATTTAAAGTATTTTGAGGGTGAGGGGAATTTAAGGATATGTTCAGAATAGCTTAGCCTAGTCAAAATTAGGAAATATGGGGGAATAGAGTATCAAAACTTGGGATACTCGCTCATGTTAGTGGATAATGGAAGGGGAATTATGATTGGGAAAAACGTACCAGTGAGGTATCAATTTTATAAACTTCAGCCAAACCCATTCAGGAAATTTATTTCACCTTGGGGGTCCCCCACCTAGCCTATAAAAGGGGGGGTACCGCGTAGGTGCATTGAAGGACTTGGTTGTGGATGAGGGAGTACCTTCTGATGGTCACTCCAAAGTTCACTCGCATGGTTGGAGTAATCTGACCATTCAATTTTAGAATTTTTGCCTGTGCAGGATTTGAAATGGTGTTACTCCAATTTGTGGGGTTCTACCAAGAATTGACCAGGATCTTTTGGTCGATTGTTTCGTTGTTAATATTATAGAAATCGCCTTTTGGTTCATCAAAAACCTATAAATGGCTGACATTTCCCCGCTTCAGCTGATTTTGACCCAGGACATTCTTCCTTTGCAGCTGAGAGGGAAAATGTCTGACATCACCCCCTCAAGAATGTTGGGGGGAGAATAGGGCCGTAGGAAATGGTCATGTACATGATTGATGGTAATACCCGTGGCTAAAGACTTGATAGAGTACTCTTTTCCTCTTTTGTAAGTGATGATGAAGGGACCCTCCCATATTGATCCAAGCTTACTATTTCTAGAATGATGTGGTTATGGTAGTATAATACCATATCAGACAATTGGAATGTAGGCAGGGGGATTTGGAGTTCATTGGCAGCCTGCCCTTCTTTAGTCACCATTTTTGCTAAGTTAGTCATAGCCTCAGATTGGAGTTGGATGATGCGCTGATTTAATCTGCGCATAAATTTCTTGGATTCCTCAAAACTTGAGGAGAATAAATCTTTAACTAAAAGAGCAGGTACTGGTTCCCGCCCATACAAAACACAGAATGGGGACATTTTCAAGATTTGATAATAACTAATCCAGTAAGCCATAAGGGCACTGGGTAAGAATTGATCCCATTGAAGTGGATCATAATAAGCCATTTTGCATAGGATGGATACCAAGGTTTCATTGACTCTCCACAGTCCCATTGGTAGATGGATTGTACGGAGCTGAGAAAAGTTGTTGAGCCCCATGGAAGTGGCCAGGATTTTTACTACTCTGGAGGTGAAGTTTTTACCATCATCGCAGAGTAGTGCTTAAGGACAGCCATGTCAAGAGAAAATTTTTGATGTAAAAAGGTGGCTGTGGCCTTACCCATTTGGGAAGAGATAGCCACGGATTCATCCACTTAGTGAAGTGATCAATAGCTACAAGGATAAATCAGTTGCCATTGGTCGTCTGAGGGAGGGGGCCTACTAAGTCTAGGCTGATGGTGTGGAACAACTGTTGAGGGTTAGTTGGTTGATACTGATACTTAGTCTTGTAACTGGATTGCTTCTTACATATGAGGCAGGCTTCCAAGACGTCAACAATAGATTCCATCATTCCATTTTAATAAAACCAATCCTTAATCCACTCAAAAGTTTTCTTTGCCCCTCCATGACCTAGAGTGGAGTAAGCTTCTAAGATAGCAGGTACACGTTCCAAGGGCCAAAGGTAAGGCAGCCACTTTGTCCCCACCTGCCAATATAATTTCCCGTTCTCCACTTTGGTGTTATGGGAGTGCCGGGCCAACATCTTCTGGACAGGCTCATATTCATCCTCCCATTCATTGGGAGTCATTAAGAGGTCATGTAACCTCTCCACCCCACTATTATCTAAGTGAAGGTCTGGTAGTCAAGTCAACCCATCAACATTCATTTGACGGGTTCCAGCATGGTGTTTGATCTTCATGTCATAAGGCTGGAGCTTTAGATCCCAGCGAGTTAACTGACCAGTAGGATCTTTCATGTTCTGTAACCATTTTAGGGATGCGTGGTCAGTAACCACAGTGAAAGTAGTTCCATATAGGAAAAGGCGGTAGTGATTTATAGCTAACAGAACAACAAGGCACTCTTTCTCCGTTACACTGTAGTTACACTCAGCCTTGGACAGCATTTTACTAAAATAGGATACAGGATGATCTACACCATTTTCATCCAATTAGGCTAAGAGGCCCCAACAGCATATTCTGAAGCGTCAGTGAATAATATGAAGGGTTTATTTTAGTCTGGGTGCCGTAAAATAGGGCGTTGTTGCAGCGTTGCTTCAGCATCTCAAAATCAGCCTTTTGTTCCGCACCCCACTGAAATGGAGTGTTTTTGGTCAATAGACGGACAAGAGGCTCGCTGAGCAGGGCAAATTTAGGGATGAATTGATGGTAGTATCACATCATCCCTAGAAATACCTGAATATCCCTTAAATTTTAGGGGTAGGAATTCCTGAGATTGATTCAACCTTATCTTGGGATTGGTTGAAATCCCTTCTAAGAAATGGAATGGCTGAGAAAATCCAGTTTTTTTTGAAAGAAAGAACACTTTGAGGAAAATTTTCTCTCTCATTGCAATCACTTTTGCAACTTATTCAATTAAAGTCTAAATTTAGTTTGACAATCTCACAGAGGAGATTAGTCTGCGCCCATGTCAGGGAGCAGTTGGGCAAGTAAGGTAAGAGGCACAGGTGGTAGGCCTGCGACCTCCAACATTCAAAAACGCCCCAGAGAAACTGGCGAATTAGATAAAAATAAAAAACTGGAGGTTACTATTTCCCCAGAAATCCTCACTTGGCAGGCGCGATGTAACCAGTACATCAACACGCCACTCTTTCAACCACTCTCGTCAGTGGAATACAGAGTCTGGGTGTTCCTGGATATCCAACAAACAGCTTTGTGGAAAAAATTTTGTGGGGATGTGCACACTTTTTTCCTGACTGCAGTGTATGTCGCACCTCACTCCATGTCATGCGGTTGGCTGGATCTCGGTTTCATAAATAAGGAGGCAGCAGACAAAGCTGCTGCGGTGTGTGTAGTGATTGACCTCCCCAAAGGGCAGCGAGTCATCAAAACCAAGTGCACCAGATGGACAAAATCCAACCAAATTTTCCTCACATTCAACTTTTTGCCCACTACAGTCAAGCGTGCCATTCTGGAGCAGAACCTGAAAGCTGGTCTCACCGTATATGGCGAAATACAATCCTTTGAGATGCAACGCTTTATGCTGATGCCACACCTGTGCACCAGCAAAGCCATTGCAGTTCTGACTCCAACTGAGGAGATCGCAAAGGACCTAACCCAAAACCCGGCACTCCACTTATATTAATATTGAAGGGCATACCACCCACCCTTTATGGGTAACTGTAGACAGCGCACCCCCATCTGCACCCACTGTGATGCATTCGGCCATAAGGCACATGCATGCCCCACCAAGGAGGGCATCACATTCCAAGAGCACCCCTTGGCGGCCATGGCCAGCGGGGAGGCTCACTATGAACTAAGCACCAATACCAAAGAGGCCTTCCCATGGGGAGCACAAGGCTGCTACCTACTAGTAAAGCCTGTCTCCTCTCAAGAGCAAAAGAAGGCCAAGCAGGCCCGCAGGGCCATGGCCAAGGAAGCGGCCAAAGTCGCCTCCGCTATCTCACACTCCCAACGCCAGGAGGACATTGAAACCTTTGCAGTGGAAGCAACTTGAGAATCCCTCAACCAATCAGACTGGGAGGCCCAAGCTGATTGGGCCACCTAATCTGAGGATCCGATGGGTGACTCAATCTCACTGGACCTTTGCAACCAAGCCCTGATTGAAACTGACTTGGTCTCCAACCTACCTGAAAATTTTTTGTGACCCAAACGTTGATGCACTGAACTCATCCACACCGCAAAAAATCTGTTCAACAGCGGGGAAACAATAAGCAAAGACAAAAGCCAACGCGAACCTGTCTGCCAAAATTAACAAATCTACCAATAGCGTTGCTGCAAACACCCACACCACCATGAAGGCCCATGGGTTTCCAGAGGAGGCTGGTGGGCCCAGGTGCCCACCCCCTCACACCTAAGGTGTGATGGGGGAAGCCTTCACTTTAGGGACGTTGAATATTGTTGGACTTAAGGCCTCACCATCCCGGGCTAGGAAACTGAGTTTTTTAAAAAAAGTTACCCGTGGACATCCTGGCCATCCAGGAGTCCCACTGTCCGCAAGGTTCTGAGGACGCTTGGAAAACATGCTCCTCCCTTCCCTATCCTTCTGGTCTGAGCACTTTGGGGTGCTTGTTTGAAAAAACAATTTTTTAAATTTTTATTATCTGAATCCTTCCTCGATGGCTAAGTCCTCATTGTTACATTTTTGTGGGCTGACGTGGTGCACACTATCATCAACATTTACGCCCCAACCTGTGCATGAGAGCATCGGGAATTTTTCTTGTCAGTCAAATCCCTTCTGTTACCCCCTGATCCTTTCATAGTTGGTGACATGAACTGTTGGCTAAACACACCCACGGACCGTTGGCCTTCCTCATCCCACACCCCCAGGGTCACATAGAACTTCGCGTTCTAAAGGCCACCCTTGGGTTATTAGATGCACTGCTGTGGCAAGCTCCACTGCTTGAAAAAATGATGCGCCCCCACATCCACAACAGCCAATTAAGTTCCATGACTCACATCGACCTTATCCTCAAGCCAGCGAAATTTTGATCTCATATTTCCCACTTCCACACATCAAAAATTGATTTCTCCAACCACTGGCTGGTCTCGATAACCTACCACTTACCCATCACAGTGGCTAGGGCCCCACATTGGTGCAAACTCCGCCCACCCGAACTCGTGTCACCAGGATTTTTCACTTGGGTGGAATCAGTGACTTCAGCAAAAGAGTTTATTACACCATTTTGCGTGGACCCAATTTCCACATGGTCAGCCTTCAAAGAGGATACCATCCGCCACGCTCGCCACCTTTCCTCCTGATGCTCATGAGCTATGTTGGCCATCATCTCGCGCACTCTGGCAGAGTTGGCACACCTGGAGTCCAATATCCCAGCCTCAGGCTACAGCCCTGCTTGGGGCAGAAGTGGGCAGAAGCAACCGCCCACCTCAACGCGCTTGAAAGGCAACATAAGCATCAGGTTTGTGTTCAGTACAGGGCCAAACACATTACAGAGGGTGGCACATGCTCCGAATATTTTTTTAAAAAATTCTTTGCACCATGCCAGAGCGTGGCCTGCACACAGGTGCGGAGGTCGGATAATTCCATAGCGGATAAGCTGGCCAAAAAGGCAATTGAAATACAAAATTATTACTCTGAGTTGTACTGATACAATCCAATTCAGCCAGCCAAAATGGCGAAATTTCTTGATAGCACTCACATCCACACCGTTTCCCAATACCCAGAATTAATAAATTTGATTACTCCAAGCGAACTCTGGTCTGCCATCCTCGGTGCACCAAATCAAAAAATGCCCAGGCCCTGATGGCATTCAATATGAGTTCTATAAGAAGTACTTCAAATATCTCTCTCCACTGCTGTTAGCCTCCCTTAACCAGAGCCTTCTGGATATGCGCCTTCTACCAGGAGGGCAAGAGGCCTTCACCATCACACTCTTCAAGAAAGGGGATAAGCTAGACCTAGCCAACTGGCGCCCCATTTCTTTAACTAACACGGATACAAAAAATTTAACTAAAATCATGGCTAACCGTTTAGGGATTGTAGCATCTGCCATCATCTCCCCAGAACAATTTGGTTTCATACACAGAAGGTTGATTTGGGACAACATGCACTCTGTGGCTAATGCATGCCAGTCCACGGCCTCTGGGGCACTTGTATTTTTGGACCAACAGAAGGCCTATGATAAAGTAAACTGGGAATACCTAAGGGCCTGCCTCCACCAATTCCGCTTGCCCCCTCGCTTCATCAGCTGGGTGATGCTTCTTACAGAATCTGCAACAATGGCAGTGCGTGGCCCTGGCTTCCTCACGGAAGTAGTCCGCCCTCAAAGGGGCCTACGCCAAGGGGACCCCCTTAGCCCACTCTTATATAACTTCAGCCTTGACCCACTACTTCAAAATGTGAATGCCCGCCTCACTGGGGTCCATGCACCAGGAAAAGCCCCAGTCAAGATGATGGCGTTTGCAGATGATTGTGTGGTCGGGGTGTCTAATAATCAAGATGCACACGCGCTTGAAGCTTCCATCCAGGAGTATTCCCAGGTAAGTAATGCTGCACTGAACGCTTCCAAAACTGAAATCATCCTCCTTGGTCGGTATCAAACCTGCTGGGCCCCAGCGACTAGTGCCCAGCCCGGCCCATCTGCTTGCACACGAGCTCGCCTTCCCTGCTCACCCCACACTGCCCCACTTGTGCTCCCCTTCGTGCCACGCCCTACCATAAGGCCTGTCTGACATCTGGGCGTGTGGGTGGAGGCAGGCGGGTATGCCTCAGCAGTAATGGAAAGTTGTATTCTAGACAACGTGATGAAGCGCATCGCCTCCCTCTGAGCCCACCCTACTTCCCTTACTAGCAGGGTTGTTTTAGCCAACTCTATGCTCCCCTCCAAAGTCTGGTTTGGAGCCCACGCAATCATTTTCTCCCCAGGTTTTTTCAAATCTATGTATGCCCTTCTACAAGGGTGGCTATGGTCAGACCACCCACCGCCAGTGCAGCTTGAGGTCATGTTTGGCCCTCGTCATCAAGGTGGTATGGGCCTGCTTGACTTTAAAGCACATGCTACCAAGATCCTGGGCACCTGGATTGCGGCCGTCACTGCCCCTACGCTCCCCTCCCAGCACTGGTCCCGCGCAGCCCACTCCAACTTCTCCTGCGCCCTGGGCCTTAACAATCCATCGCACCCTCACTCCTTGATGAAATATCTGGCGTCCCACCCATCGGCCACAGGTCCACACGGTACTAAAACCCACTACAAACGAATCCTCCTCTCCATGTGGAGCTCTGAGTGGAGAATCCATATTAATGGACACACAGCCCGGAGAGGCCGCCCCTCTCCTCGGTTCACACAGGAGGTACAGGGGTTACCCATTCAAGATGGCTTGATCCCCACACGGCCCCATGTCCTATCCAGGGTGGACTACATGGACATTATGGACATCCCTTATTACCTTGAGACCCAGAAGACTATTTGGAATTACGCACACCACCCTCTGTTGCAGCCTCAAATCCGTTCACATGTGTGGCGCTGCCTGAGGTGGTTGTACCATATGGCTGAGCGCTCTAACGCTTTACACTTATCCTTCATCGTGTGTGGCCATTATGGAACGCTGTTCCATCACCTGGAGAAGTGCCCTACCTCTAAAGTGATATGGCGCGAAGTTCAACGTCTGCTTGACCAAAAAAAACACATCCCTTCAGTCTGTCAAGAGATATGTTTGCTATATCCATGGTATCCCCTCTTCCACCCTCCCTCCGTGCTCTGGTGGTTGCAATCGCCATGTGGACTATCCACACGATTGTTTTGAATGCCATCGCAGGCTCCACCCCCACCCTCCCATAAGCTGTCCACAGATTCCGGTCCCATTTGGTGGACCACTTCCAGGCGTGGATGTTTGGGTACCTCCCACCGCGTTGCCATCAGCTGGTCTCCTCCTGGTTCCCAGTTTGGTTCATCAAATCGGACCCTTTCCTCCACACATGTTCAATTGTGGTTAGGGCCCCTTTACACGTTCCCTCCTTCTCCCCATAGTGGCGTTCCCGCTGGCAACAAGAGATAGCTTCGCTTCTCTGGGGTGCCTTCCCTGTTACTAAGTTTCGTTTTCTTTTGTGTCTACATTCAGAAGTGTCCGCCCCCTGGTCAGCCTTCCCCGCAATAAATTAAATTAAAAGAAAGAACACTTTGAGGGCTTTAAATCGATATTTGACTTATGTAGTCATTGAAACAACTCCTTCAGGTGATAAAAATGTTCGTTAAAAAGTTTTTGAAATTACTTTGATGTCATCAAGGTAGACAATGACGCAACGTAACTTCAAGTCCTGCATGATATGATTCATTGCACGCTGAAAAGTTGCAGCTGTGTTGCACAACCCTTGAGGTAATCTGGTTGGTTTAAGAGACCCTCACTACAAATGAGAGCACATTTCTCCTGATCTTCAGGGGAAAGGTCCATTTGCCAATAGCCGTTAGCTAAATCCATGGCAGAAAAGAAGTTAGAGCCAGAGAATTGGGCCAGGGCATCATCAATGCGAGGGAGAAGATAGCTATCCTTTTTTGTGAGGTTATTTAATTTGCGGTAGTCCATGACTATCTGATGACCTCCGTTTTTCTTTTTTATTAGCAAAAAGGGGGAAGACCAAGGGCTTTGTGAGGGACTAGCAACCCCGCGTCTAGTAACTTCTGAAGCTCTGACCTCATTTGCTGTTTTTCCACCTTTGATTTGCGGTAAGGTTTTGACCTAATAGGATTGGCATCACCCACATTGATGGAGTGGCACCAGCCCTTCATGTGGCCTTAGTCATTATCTGATTTGAAGAATATATTGCTATAGTTGTCAAGGAGAGTGTGAACTTTTTCCGGCTCATCTGGGGTCAGCTCATCCGAGATATGAACATTAGGTAGGGTACATACCAGGTTATCCGTTGGCAAGCCCATATCCATCATAGAACCAATGGAGTGAATTTTGTTCAATGTCCTCCACAGAGACTAACAAGCCTCTGCCAATCTCCTGGTGTTTTTTACAACTATGTCCTTTGAGGTGAGGTTCCCCAACAGCAAAGTAATGGGCATCCAATAATTGGGGTCAAGAACGCCAGGCAATACCCAAGGCTCCAAGAAACTAACGCCCTCTATACTAAAGAGGTGCAAAAAACAGTGGCGTGGTTGATTTTAAGCGTGACTTTTGTGTCAACCACTCATTGTTCACCAGGCTTAGTCAAGACCTCATCTGCAGCATAAAAAGGGATACCTTCCCTAGCATCCACTGAATTATGAAAATTCCTTGGTGTTACGCCCAGAAGTGGTATAAGACAAAGGTATAGCTAAGAGTGGGTATTCAAACAGGCAAGAGTATTTGTGCTTGCTGGGTTCTTTATCGGATAAGACTAATGGGACTTCATAGGTGAGTAACGAAAGTTAACCTTTCTTCAGGTTGATTATTTCCTCATACTCAATCATAAATTGAGTGCCAATGAGCATATCATACGCGTTGTTAGCTAAAGCCACAGCAGAGGCTGATAAAATATGCTTCCCAATTCGAATGGGAAGGGAAGAATATGCCCCAATGGCGCAAGTGTTGTTTTGAACCAGAAGTTCCAAACTCTTGATTGTACTCCAAATCAGGCGTCAGCTTTATCTTTTTGATAAGCTTAGTGGAGATCACGTTAACTAGGGAGCCAGTGCCCAGGATAGCCAGTATTTGGACCTTTTTAATAACCACTTCAACTTTATTGAGCGTTCCTCCAAAGATAGGTGGCAAAGCTAAGACCTCCTTGAGCCGGAAGATGGAGGTTACCTTTTAGCAGTCTCAGGGTATTTATCCATGATGAATTTTATGGGATGAACCTGCTGAAGAGGGCAAGCAAGCCATATAAGAATTGATCACTATCGCTAGCAGTGTCAATAACTTTTGGACATCCTAGAATTTGGCTGAGGTACGTTTGCTTAGGTATGGTGGTCTCATCTACTCCTCCAGCGTCCAAATTATCAGGAACCTCTACTTCTTTGGGGGCTTCCAATATATAGTAACCAATGTCATCATAACACCCCTCAGATTCTTGCCAAAAGGGTATTCTCAACAACGGGCAAGGCCATGATGGAGGTAGGGGGACGGCCACATGAGACAGAGTAGCCTTAGAGCGCGCATTTGCCAACTTGGCTGGAGGGGAAGGCACAGTGGCTTTTGTGAGCTCATGCGGGCATATGGTATTTATTACCTTACAGGTCTCTGATTCATAAGAAGGAGTGATATCCTTTTTAAGTCGCACTGATGAAACAGGTGTTGTATGGAGGATAGGCACAGGTGATCTCACTCCCAACTGTTCAACAGGTGGATGCTCCTTAATGGTTAGCACTGAAGTTTTCGCCTTAGCTTCATTTGTTGTGGCACATAAATGAAATTCAGCCACATCTAACAAAGCCTCTTTGATGTTGCGGATGTTTCTAAAGTAGCACTTCAATGAGATGATGTCTAGATAAAGAGGTCTGAGAAGCTAACCCAGATAACAGGGCGGTGATAGCATTGTCAAGGGTGAACATGTTAGAGGTGGATAACCTTTGCGCAGAGAGGTAAAATCATTCAGCAAAAGCAATGGGCGATTCACCTTAATATATGAAAGGCGCATAAGGGCCTGTTTTACCTATGTAGACTCTGCTTTGATTCAAATTCAGCCAAATGATCCTCCTTCACCTCTGCCCAAATGTGCAAAGGGTCCAGGTAAGGAACTATCATCTCTTGCGCTAGGCAGCTTAAGCATGGAAGGATGTTTCAAATTTCTTGATTCTCAATGACATCATGCATAATAGACTCATATACATATAAAAAGGAAGCATTACTCCCTTCCCTGGGGGTGTACTTGTCTTTTAGAGGGAGTTTTATAGGGCGCTGCTCCAGCTCTTTAAGACGGTTAGGGTGCTGGCGAGTTGCTTCTCAAGAGCAATGATCATGGTTATACAGGGATCCCCTGTAGTGAGCACCATTTTGTTGGAATCCAGCCAATATCTGCCCAATGGTTCTTATTGCCTGCTGGATTCCACAAAAGTTTGTGAATAAACTTAAATATAAAGCACTAATAAATTTTGGTTTTTTATAATTTTATTATTAGCATGTAAAAGTGAAAAAATGACCCCCCTCAACATCTGACCATTCAGTATTTAAAGTATTTTTGAGGGTTGAGGGGATACAAGGATATGTTCAGAATAGCTTAGCCTGGTCTGAATTAGGAAATATGAGGGAATAGCATATCAAAACTCAGGATACTCACTTTATGTTAGCATAACAATGGAAGGGGAATATGATTGGATAAAACATACCTATGAAGTAACAATTTTTATAAATTTCAGACAATCCCCATTAAAGAAGTTTATTTCTACCTTGGGGGACCCCCGCCTAGCCTATAAAAGGGTGGTCCTCACGTAGGTGCATTGAAGAACTTGGTTGTGTATGGGGGAGTACCTTCTGATAGTTGCCCCAAAATATGTCGCATGGTCAGAGTAATCCAACCATTCAATTTTAGGTTTTTTGCCCGTGCAGGAATCGAAATGGTGCTACCCCAATTTGTGGGGTTCCACTAAGAATTGACCAGGATCCAATAGTCGATTATTTTGTTATTACTATTATTGAAATCACCTTTTGGTTCATTGCAAACTCTTAAATAACCAACGTTTCCCCGTTTTAGCTGATATCAACCCAGGACATTCTTCCTTTGCAGCTGAGAGGGAAAATGTCTGACAACCATAATGGCAATGGTTGGCAATCTCAATAAGCAATCCACATTTTGGTGTTTTGCTCCAGGTCAGTGGAGGATTTAAAAGTCGTCTGCCTGCAGCTTAAGAGCCCATTGGGCTAGACGCTACTCAGGATCTTTGAGATTCTGCAACCAGCGTAATGACGCATAATCCATTATGGTTTTAAACTTTACCCCCTGCAAATATACACTGAATTGCTTGCATGCGTAGATCATTATTAAGCACTATGCTCAGTCACAGTGAAGTTGCATTTGTGGCAGTTAAAGCTATGAAGCAGTATGCAACTTGATGCTTCTCCTCCTCATCCTTTTGAGATAGAACTTCCCCAATGGCGGAAAGGGATGCATCCATCTTCACAATAAATTCTTTATCAAAATTTGGGTAGTGTAGCACCATCGCATTGATTAAAAACCATCTGAATTGTATCAAAGGAGTGTTGACGGCGTTACATCCATTTGAACACAGCATCCTTTTTTAACAACTCAAATAGCGGTCCCCTATACAACTGAATTTGGGGATAAAGCGTTGGTGGTAACCAACCATCCTCAAGAATACTTTTATGTCCCACTTACTGGTAAGATGAGTCATTTTTTGAATAACTTCCATCTTGACTGGTTGCGATTTCAGCCCCTTTGAGTCTAACATAAACCCAAGGTACTCCAGTTGGACCTTGAAGAAGTGAAATTTGCAGGCTTATTCTTAATGTTGGCCTTGGCAAGCTGGCAACTCACCTCCTCCAGATGGGTAAGGTGTTCAGAAAATGTACACAAAAACATTAATATTGTCAAGGTATATGAGAACACATAACAGCTTCAAGTCACCAAAGATGGTATCCATGGCCCGTTGGAACATGGCTGGGACATTAAGCAGCCCTTATGGCATATGGGTCAGTTGGAAAAGCCCTTTGGAAGTGATAATGGCGCATTTCTCCTGTTCCACTGCAGAAAACTCAATTTGCTAGTAACCTATATCAAATTCATTGCTGAGAGGTAATGAGCTCCACCTAACCAATCCAGAGCATTGGCGATCCATGGCAAGAAATATGAGCCCTTCTTGATAATGTTGAACTTCCAGTAGTCTATTACCACCCAGTTGGTACCGTCCTTCTTTTTTTACAATTAGGATGGGCAAAGCCCGTGGACTCTTCAAGGTTCGAGCATTCCATTGCTCCAGTAGCTTTTTGACCTCCTCTGTCACTATTTCCTCAGCTGCCCTCAATTGGTGGATCAGCCGTGACCTGATGTAAGGATGATCTCCAGTGTCCAACTGATATACCACCCCCAAGAAAATCCTAAATCATGGTCATTGACAGCAAAAATCTCTTTATATTTTGAAATAAAGCTCTATCTCAATCCTTCTGTGCTTCCAATAACCCCATTAAATCATCTCATGGTACCACAGTCATTATTTAGGATGTGGTTCAACGAGTAGAACATATTATAATCCAGAAACCCAAACTCATGAACCTGAAGGACCTCCTCCAGAGGGGTCAAGTTTAGCTATGCAACTATTAAATGTTGGCGGATCTGTAGTGGTTCTTTTTGTAAGTTCGGTAGTAACACCTTGATCTCCCCTTGTCCCAGGGATATAATTCCTGGAGCCACAGGCGGCTCAAACTGCAATTGCTGATATGGTCCAATGATCTCCCCATAAATCCCAGCTGGTATTTCCACCTCTAACTCGGGGTTTACTATGACTTGGTGTCTGGAGGGGATGAATACAGACCCAGCAGCTTTGATATGCAGCTCTTGATATTCATATATCTGCTGGGAGAGGTCCTGGGTCCTCATTTTTAATCAACGATAGCACACCGGAATCAATCCATCACTATATGCAAAGTTGATATGCCCCATATGCACCAAATCCTTTGGCACTCCGCTAGAGGTAAAGTAAATTGGGATCCGCTAACTTAATATTTCAAAGGTCTCTTCTGTCATATCAACAACAGCCCCATCTTGTCACATGAAAGCAGTTCCAATTAACAGGTCTTAATTATTATCTATCAACACTAATTCTGGGGCTACAATGACAATTGACCCAAACTGCAAAGTTAGCGCACTGTACGCTCCCTCAGAGACTGTGTTTTCTGCTCCAGCGGTCCCATAACCATTTGATGTTCCACATCAGGTTTCAATGTCAGCTTCGCCACCAACTTAGTGATACTATTTTAACTGGAGCACCCATATCTATTATAGTGCGGACTTAGGTATCTGCTACAACAATGTCACAGTATGTACACTCAGAGTAAGATGAATTTTGAGTGTTTAATATCTGGACATTTAAAGGATCTCTTTTCCCAAGGAAGCCCATAATACCCTCACTGACTTTAGGGTATTCTTTAACAATAGCGTCCACAGAGAGAGCCCGTTCACCCCCTTCAGAGAAGATCCTTTGAAGATGGATCTGGCTTGTCTGTATATATTTGGTTGAACAGTTGACAGGCGTAAGGCTTTAGTTGCTCCTGTGGACCTTCTTCCACCACGTTCTTGGCCTGCGCTCATGCCAATACATTCACCCCTCCAACCGGCTGCTGATATAGAAATGCATCATTGTACTGAGGGACTTCCGCTGAATATACATGGATAGTTTCAAATGGGATGTTTGGGGTTGGGATAGCGGAGGTAGAGAGTCCCATCTCCACTTTACTCTGACTTTTCCCTGATAGTTCTGGTCCTGCTGTACTTAATGGACCAAACTATTGGAGAAAATTCATGCCAGGTGATCAGGGTGACCGCATTTGAAACAATTTACCCTGTAGGGCTTACGTCCATTATTATTGTAAGATGTCCAAGCTAAAAGTTGGACTGCGGGTGGTCAACGTATACAGGCCCAGTCTGATAGTGAAACTGCTGATTGTAACTCAGCTGAGGGCAAGGCGCGTAATTATAATAAGGCTGGTGGTTGCTAGGTGGACTATGAACAGAGCAGGGTAATTTTCCCAAATAAGAAGGTCCAGCGATGGCTGCTGTAGGTTTCCGCTCTGTATTGGGCAAAGTAAAGGTAGCGTATAGATAGTGCAAAATTTGGACAATTTTAAGCAGGATTACGTCATCCTCCAAAGATGGAGTCATGCCGTTGTAAAGCTAGTGGTATGTCTTCACTGCGGAGGTCATTGAAGTACACTTGTAAGATTCAGATATAGTTCCTGCCCCAATCAACATGTGGGCTTCCGCCATAAATTGATCAGCAAACGTGGTGAGGGTCTCATTACGTTGAATTAAATGGTCAAAAACTCATCCATCTATTGTGACATCTTTATGGTTCCTCCAAACAACCACAGCACAGTATCCTTCATTTCTTGGTATGTAATGGAACTGTTTGGAAGATAGAAGGTAACTTGGTCGGCACTTCCAACGTCCAAGGTGGATATTAACAATTTCGCCTTATGCTGATCTGAGGCTCCTTCTGCTGCAAACTCAAATTTCTTAGAGAACCCAAGGATATTCCCATTGCGATTGAACAGAGGCAGCTTATAAATACAAACCTCTTAGAGGAGCTCATCCTGCCTTTTGAGCACAGAGCATAAGGCAAGTTTGAGTTCTGCATACTTGCCTGGTAAGTGTGTTGTAAAAATCTCCCGTCAAAGCAAGCCTGATGCAACATGGCTTGAGACTGGAGAACTTTTATCTTTTTGTGATTGCTCAATGGGCCCCCTGTAGTGAGCACCACAGTTATAATTTTGGCGATATTGCAAAGATACGCCGGAGGATTTTTGCACTGGGTCAAGCCCACTTTGAAATAGGATGAACAATATGAAGATCATCAGTCTTTGGAACACACTTAAAATAAGTTAATATAATAAATATGAGCAATTGCTCCAACAACACCTCTTTATTTTAACATAAGATTTACAGTGGATGCTCTCTGCTATGCTCTTTTTCTTCCTAAAAATCCTCCCATTTCATTCTTCTCATCTTTCTTATATATTAGCAACTTCAGTCAATACTGACCCTTTTGCTTAGACTATTCATTCCTTCCATACTCTCATTGGTTCCAACAGGGTCTACTATGTATTAAATTCACAATCGCCTTAGTTTGAAACTTATTTATTAATCATATGTTTACATCATCTTATCGCCTGATTTGGCAATGATCCACTGAATAACTGTTTAAAGCTCGGTATCACCTTTCGCCTTATGCCAAGGAAATTTCCTCAATATTGTATACTACTTGGTTCAGCCAATTTGCACCCATTCCACCATTACTACTTAGGGCTTATCGTCCAGTCATATCAGAATCTTAACAATGGATTTAAGTAAAGTTCCGCCTTATGCAACATGGCCAGCACCGCCTCCAGGTCCTTTTCATGCTTCTCAGGAGTATGAGAATAGATGAGGATATCAGAAATGTATGCCACCACGCACATAAACCTGAGACCACCTAACACATTGTCAATCACCCATAAGAACATGACCAGTGCATTTTTCAGACTGAAGGGCATTATGCAGAATTGGAATATTCTCCTTCTGGTCCAAAATTGCTGTGAGCTATTTTCGGACTTCTGTCACCTGGATACTATTAAATGCATTCATAAGGTTGAGCTTCAAAACATTCAGGATTTTGCTACTGTCTTGCTGATTGTCTGCTTTAGGGGAAGAGGGTGGGGATCATGAACGGTGATATTATCTAAATGCCCATACTCAATGCAGGGCTACAATGTACCATCAGCTTTCTGCACAAAAACAGTAGGAGATTAGCTTTCTCTGAATTGCAAGTATTTTGATATTCCACTAATTCTGGGGGAAAATCTGGTGGAAGGCCCGCCAGGAAAAGAGCATTTTGATTTAATTTGCCCCAATCTCATAATAAGCATATAATAAGGTGAACTCCCCACAACTAGGTGTTTGAAAAAACAACATGTTTAAGTATAAATGGATGCTCATCTGCTGCCGCCACCACCCCACCCACAGAATAACCAGGAAGAGCAGATTTTGCTCAGCAGTGAATCAATCACAGAAACTGAACTGGTGGACTGAGAAAGGCACAGGCCGCAGTGCTTTGTACAAAACTATTGGAGTATATGACACACCCAACACTGACGTACCTGCTTTCAAGTTCAAGTAGAGATCCTGCGCCTGCTTCAAAATCATAAAATTCCCGCTTCTCCTGTATTTTCCATGGCTTTAAATGACACCATGTGGGCACTTAATAAAATTTCCAGCAATAATAAAAAGTAAGAAAATTCTTATTTACTGGTACCCTTGCGTAATTCCGCTGGCTGGGTGGTGATAAACATAGAACTGGTTGAGGAAGCTGTCTCAACCAGGGAACTAGCACCCCCCTGGAGCGCCATCTCAAATCTATTGTACTGTGAGTCTGACAACTGAGGGATCAGAAGATTGGAGGTCATTTAGTCCATCACAGGATCTGCCTCCACCACGGGAGCCAGCGCAAAGCCAGATGCACCAACTGGGCAAGGGGACTCCACCAAGACTTCAGGCATCAAAATGCATACCCCAGGGGCCTGACTCATACCAGAACTCTGAGCAAGCATCATTAGACATACTGACTGTGTATTAAAGCCTCTTTTCAAAACCTCTCTGGTAGGGAACTGTTGAATCAACCCCACACCCCACTTTCCCAATGGAGCATAGCCCCAATGGAAGCTGCTATCATGCACTTGGTCCACCAACCCCACCTGCATGGCCCAGGCGGCATGATTGGCTGACTCAGGGTTCATTCAGCATATAATACTGCCATGATGACATCCAACAGAAGCCCAAGGTCTGGGGCCTGTTCATGAAAGACCTCCACAAACAAAGCCAAATCAGATACTTTAGTGCTCAGGGAAAGACTGGAGCAAAAGAGCTGATTACTATAATGATTCCTGAACCACCATTGCCACTAGCGTAATCAGCGGTGTAAAGCCCCAGCCTGGTTGGCTGAGCAGAGGATCTTATGCAACCATTGGCGAGCATCCCCTCTAAGGCACCTAACAGGGACACGCTTCTCTGTGCATCCATCATAGTAGCTGACGCCATTGTGTTAACCGAGAATTACACCTGATGCTTGATAATGGCATCTAACAATTGGTGGAAACCTCCATGGACATAACGGACGAGCCCCACCCCTGAGAGTGGGATATAACTGGGCTGAAGCCTTTGGGACAAACTATAAAGTAAGGAGCTCCCCACCACCACGGGGGAGCGCCAAACAAAAGCGCAAACTGACCATATGAACAGCACAAGGCTGAGCACCAGCTGAAATTTCATATGGTAAACTGAGCCCACTGCATTGCTAACTTCAAATAGAAGGGCAGAAATGGCAGACACCAAGGGTCAGATGATTATATCATGGATACGGCAAGTAAGAACTAGACTGGCCTGCCAGTTGGGGTGCGTAAGCACCCAGAAAGTAACACAGGATGCCGGGGGCATTGCTATTCAAACAACTTGATGGCAGGTAGGGATAGAAGCAAATAAGAAGCAGTAACTAGAGGCCACCATATCCACCATGTCCAAAATTTCAACTAACAACCAGACTGTGGCCGCCAGGGAAGCAGAAGACTTCACTGCAGATTACACTTCTGGAACCATGACAGGCCAGGATGCACTGAGGATCCACTGGTGAAGAATGGGCAGCGAGGTCACAAAATTCTCACCCAGTATGGAGAGAAGATCTCCAATAATAATGGAACATCTCGACGCCAGAGGGCAATCACAAGTGTTGGATATCCTCAACAGGCCGCTTGCTTGGTAACCCCATTTAATAAGAGGGGGTAGCTGCGTCATAATAATTGCCACTAAGGCCTAGTTGTTGCGCAACCCTGGGAGCATAGTTATGGGCAGCATCAGTGAAAAACACAGGGGTAAATTGTACATCTTAAAATTAAACTTGAGCGGTGTTTTGTTTATTGCAAACAAGAATTTGAGATCAACCAACAACTGTACCAGTAATGGGATGGTTTTCTTAAGGCTTAGGGGCTTGAGGAATAAGTGGGAATGCATTAAAGAAGGTAAGATGATCCCAACCGATTTTTGTTGGGATGAGATCTCACACCTAAAACAATGCTGAATTAACCCTTCACTGGCCATCTGACTCCCACTCAAATTTTGTCACTAAATTGTTCCTTCCACCATGATTCCACTTGGCTCAGTGACACTTCATTTTGGTGGATGACTGATAGCGCCCATGGCCAGGCCACAGGGGCCAGGTCCTATTGGGCATTGAAGGGATTTATTGCCATCAATCTCAATGAAGTTAGACCCCTCAATTCATCCATATTTTTACCCTTTGGCAGAATCTGAACTTATCACTGGAGGTGGACCTCTCAATAAATTAAGATTTTTCACCTCTTTGGTGGACCCTGAGGTCATTATTGTGGATAAGTGTTCGCCCTTGACATTCAGCTGGCATCCTCTCACCACCACCACCTCCACGCCTACCCCCTAATTCGTTGAAGTAGTTCTTGTGTGGTCATATAGGGGAGAAAGGAGGCAACGTCAAGGGGGTACGCCGTCACCCACCTCTCGTCCACCACATGGGTTACATCGTCCTGGATGATGAGGGGGATTGCCGCCTTCATGGCCCCCTTTTTAGTGCAAAATGGATATGCCTCTTGATTCTGACACAGGCGCCACTCCCCCATACTTACAACCAGAGTCCTTTCACAAACAGAATTCATAGCTGCAGTTTTTCGGTCAGGATCTCCGCCAAGGTGATTTTCTGAGCCTCATCCTTTTCAATATCATTCTTGATCCCCTATTGGCCTCTTTGCAGGAGAAGCTTGTGGAGATCATAGTATCGGGTAAGACCCCTACCTGCACTATGGCATTTAAGGATGATATTGCCGTCATGTTTGGTTGCCTTAAGGATACCTAACTTGCTGATGTTTTTCTTGAGAGGTACACATAGCGTCTAAAGCCAAGGTCAACACCTCCAAAACAACATTAGTACAGTTTGGCTCACCCACATTCCCCCCACCAGTTGGTCTGGAGCCTACGCGTGGCACCTTCCATCACCAGGGGGTCCTGACCGGCTCACAAAGGAGTTTTACTCAGTGCCAATGAAGACATGATCCTGGAAGCGGTGAATTTTAGGATTGCCATATGGAACAGACGAAATATAACCCCCTAGGGTCGGACCCTGATGGCCAGTGCGTTCCTCCTATCTAAAGGTTTGTTTCTTGCACATGTCTGTCCATTATCAGACTCATTTTATATGCGGCTCAACGTCCTTCTCCGCTGTTGGATCTGGGGATCCAACCAACCACCCATAGCACTGTCAACAATAGCCTTACCCTGCTATGAAGGGGACCTAGGGCTTTCTGGACAAACTCTCATCATGCCACCTCCATTTATCTGAAGTTCATTCTCCCAGTTGTATGATGTGATGAGATCCTCATGCCCCAGTGGGCGCCTGACCTACTCCAATCTGCCTCAGCATCTCTGGGCCTGTCTTAATATCATTGAATTCTTTGAGGGAGTGGCTTATTAACCACCCATGACATTGCATAAAACCCTCCTTCAAAAATTAAAATAAAGATTTCCTTGCCCTGATATGAGTGATCATATGGGTATACCACGCTTTCCCATACATAAGGGATGACCCAGGCCTCAGCTATGTTGTCATGTGATAGCACACTATGAACATATAGTCATATCTCGCCTCAACCCCCAGAATAGACTATAATCTGCCAGAGCCTCATCGAACTACTCCATCCCTCAACAAGCATAAACCTCAAGAGGCTCTTAAAGGATGTTACCACCTAATACTTTCTGTGAAGGTATCTAAAGCCCTATAACGGACACTCCAATGTTCATACAGGATAGGGGATCAAACTGGCCCTACCTTTCAACACTGCAGCTTCTCTTATTGTTTGGAGCCTATTGACTCTCATCTCCACCGCTTTTTCACATGCTCAAGGGTCCTCCCATTCTGAACCAAGGTCTGAGCGCTCCTCCATGCCCTTCCATGGCCTGGAAGCCCTGTTCAAGTTATGTTTATGAGCAGACCCTAACTAGATGCCACCAAACTCTCTGAGTCCTTGCCTATGCCACAGCACTATTGACAATTCACAATTCCTTCCTTTGGGGAGCTTTTGACTCGTAAGTATGGACCCTAAAGCACATGGCAGCCCACATTTCAGGTGAACTTTGAGATGGCTCTGAAATTTCAACTATGTAACCAACCCTTTTTACTCAGTTTCAACTTCAGCAAGATTCTGGCACACCAACCCCCTCCCTTTCTTGACGTCTCCTCCCTCTTTTCCTCTCCTCTGGCTCTCAAAAGCCCAGGTTAATTAAAAAGCATCAATGAATACCCCTCAGGTCTGGACCATTTAGTACTAATAAATACTTTACCAAATTTATGAAAAGGATTTTGTACTATAATTGATTGAGTCGCAGCTGAAGCATACACTATTCAAAAATTGTTTAATGAGAATAATTATTTGCATTCATGCTAATTTTTCCAACCTTATCATGACTCAGATGATTGTCCTTTCAAATATCTAGTGGTAAGTTAAGTCAAGGGGGAAGTTTTGAATAATTGATTTACTTGATTACTGACTTTCAAACCAAAGTCATAATACAATTTCAACACTATCATTAAATTTTACCCTAAACATGTTGCATTATAGTCAACCTGCGACTACCATAAAAACCCCTTTTTGACAAATCAACTTTTTTATAATTGCATTGTACTATATTCATTAGTTCTCATCATAAGAGCTCTTATGAAACTTGAAGGAAGTGATTAAAATATATGTATCTATTGCCTATTCCAAATAAAGAATCCCTTTTATAGTCAACATTTTTTTCACAATTTGTGTAGATCTTTAGAGTAGTCTTACCTATACTAAAGGATCTTACTTTATTGCTTAGATGTGCTATATGGTAAAGCTGGCGTTGAACCAGCCAATAATAACCTGTGAAAATAGCACTAAAAGAACTGTGTACTAAACAAGTGGTGCTCACTAAAAGGGACTGTAGTAGCAAAAGACTAAATTTTAAACCCTTACAATGGACCTGACTCAGGAAGGAGAGAAGGCAAGATTAAACAATATGAATTTTTGTTTAATACTCCTATTCCTATTCAAATGGCTCTGAAGAAGGTTTTATTTCAATAGTCTCCTTGGTTTGAGAGCTTTGGGACTTAAACATCTATCAAAAAGCAGCTGAAACCTTGACCATATGTTGCTTTGTGGATTCTGGCTCTTTGGTCATGAGCAATCTAATGTTCGCCTTGTTTTATTGTCAGCATAATCAGGACAAGCTGATTCAGAGATATGAATGTTCTAGTCTCTGAGTCATCATCAAGTATACAGCAAGCTAATAATATAGCCTAGATGGGTAATATTTCACTGAATATCATCAACCCACAGTATGAAATTCCAACTGAACATTCTTCACCACCAGCCCTAATTTTGGAGGATTCTAACAGAAACCAGCATCTGTGGAACCATTGCGGGACCTGAATAGACATCTTGAAGCCAGTTTCCAGGGTGTTTAACAGGCTGCTAGTAAAAGCATAATCTTAGTGTGCAAATTTTGCAACAGCTTGATGAACATATTGATCAATTGAACAGGAACATGCAGACTCTAGAAGACAGCCATGGATGACTGCAGGGTCACCTTTGGATGTATTTAAGGAATGACTCAGCTTACCATCTAGTACTAAAAAAAAAAGGGAATGACTCAGCTTAGAGAGAAAGTTGAACATAATCTTGTTAATCCTGATAACATTACTCAAAAGGCTGAGGAAGTTGTAATTAGAAATAGAAACTAACGCATTAATGGGGTGGCTGCGTGTCACAGTATCAGTAGATAAAATTGAGACTGGCCTGCCATTTGGGGTTCATGAGCACCTAGAAGACAAAAGAAAAATGCCAAGGGCATTGCTATATGAGCGACTTGATAATAAGGTGGGAAGAAAGCAAACAGAGAACGATGGTTGATGGCCTCTGTAACCAGCAACCTGACAAGCAATCAAATAATGTCCCCTGAGGAGCCAGAAGATTTGAGTATGGGGGACTCTTTGGGCACAGCGGATGGGCCAGGATTTGCCACAAGACCACTGGCAATAGATCTGGTGGTGAGGTCACAAAACCTCTCCCAACAGAAAATATAGGATTTTTAGTATCATAGGCACACCTTGACGCCAGAGAGCGTCATCAAACGGGGATATCACTAATAGGTCATGCATGCAATACCCCCATTCAATGAAGATGGGGAGCAGTGTGGTGAGAACGGCGACTAGGGCCCAATACTGATGCAGCCTGAGAAACATGGTTCAGGGTTGCAGAGGCGGCAAACTCTGGGAAAATTTTGTAGTAAATACTCTGGTTGGGAAAGGGTTGTTTATTGTAAATTTTAAAAGTAAAGAGTTAATTGAAAACTATAACAGTGATAAAGTTGGCTTAAGGCCTGGGGATTGGGGATTAAGTGAGGGTGCATAAACAAAGGAATTGTGAACCCAACAATTTTTGGCGGAACAGGATCTCACAACTAATTTGACGCTGAAATCAGCCTTCTGCTGACCATCTGACTCTCGCTCATGTTTCATCACTTGACTGTTCCTCCCACTGCGATTTTGCTTAGCTCAGCAATGCTTCATTCAGCGAGTAACTGGTAGCACCCATGGCCAGGCCACGGGGGCCCTGTCCCACTGGGTATTAAGTGACTAAAATTACATTCAATTTTACTGGAGTCAATCCTCTTGATTTATCCAGATTTTTCGCCCTATCAGCACAACCCAAAATTATTTCTGGAGTTGAAACCCCTGTTGATAGAGACTTTTCGCCCCTTCAGCAGACTCTGACTTTGGTGCTGTGACAACGTGTTCGCCATTGCCTTTGGCTAGCATTCCCTTCCTACCATGACCTCAGCACACAACGCACCATAATTCACTTAATGAGTTCTTTCGTGGTTAAATAGGGTGGGGAAGGAGGAATCTCCAAAGGGCTGTCGCCCACTGTTTGTCCACCACTTGGGCGATATTTCCCTATGTGATAAGGGAAATGGCTGTCTTCTTCTGGCCCTTTTTGTGCAAAAAGGGAACGCCTCACATTTGAGGCGCAGGGGGTGCCCCCTCAGACTTACATTATCCTTTCCTCTTTGAAGAGGGGGAGCACCACCACTGGGGAATGGGCAAGGGCGACATTTTTGCGGGATTACAGGAGCTTAATTGCCATCAGCATGTCGATCTTCTGGAGACTGGGGAGCATCGGGGTGGGAGGCTTTGATGGCTTCTACCAGCTCAGAACAATTGGTGCAGTCCCAAGCACTGATCCAATTGTTTTCATAGGCTGGGAAACCTTTATGAGCCACCAGATATTGAACCATATGGCGCGGCTACTGGGAATCCAAGATAACATTGACTTTGGCCTCCTCTGACCCTTGAATCATGAGTGGCTCAGGTTACAATAGAACCATCCCCTTAGATGGGGACAACTGAGACGCTTGAACATGGAATGTTGCTTCTATTGAGCTAGAAGCTTCAGGAAAAACGCCTCGTTGCCCAGATCCGCCTCCACCAGATGGGGCCCAGTTCATTTGCTCATAAATTTGTGGAAAGGCACCTGAATTCACAAGTGGCATATATCCAGCATGATGTGTGACCCCACCATAATATTTTGCGCTGGGAGAAGTTTATGGTCTGCTATACACTTTTAATAGCGGTTAGTCTTTGTTAGATGTTCCCAAACCAGAGACTGGGTGCTGTAAATATGTTGAGTGTGGTTAGCTGCGGCTGGTAGTTCAAGATGAAGAAAAGGCCTAACTAAGAACGAGGGGTTGTACCCCAGTGTTGCCTCATAGGGCGAGACCCTGTTGATGCATGTGTTCCATTGTTATATATAAACTGAGCAAGCGGAAGATCGTCCACCCTGATGTCCTGAGCAGCCACATCATAACACCAGAGATACTGCTCAAGGACATAATTCATACACTCCATTTGGCCATCCAACTGAGGATGGTACGCTGTTGAATGAAATGGTGTAATTTTCATTAACACTAGGAATTTATTTTAGAATTGCGCCATAAACTGGGTCCCATATTCAATGATTTTCTCTTGCGGCAACCTAAACATCAAAAACACATGGCGCATGAAGAGCTTAGCTATCTCCTTGGAGGTAATGATGGAAGAACAGGGGAATGAAAAGGGCAAAATCAATAAAATGATCCACTACCACCATAACAGCGGTAAACCCATTGGAGCTAGGAATCTTGACAATGAAGTTGACGGACAATGAAGTTTATGGGCCCTCCACCTGCTGCAGGTAGTGAAGGATACCATTTTTACCTGACTGGTCCAACAGGTCCATGCACATATCACGCAATTAGTGACATGCTAAAATATTCCTAAGCAGGCTAGGCTAGTTGATCATCCTCTTAACTAGATCGAGACATTTTTT
Organism: Massospora cicadina; assembly: GCA_022478985.1. Taxonomy (NCBI): domain Eukaryota; kingdom Fungi; phylum Entomophthoromycota; class Entomophthoromycetes; order Entomophthorales; family Entomophthoraceae; genus Massospora; species Massospora cicadina. Next base: position 55,842 of record JAKSZP010009584.1, on the reverse strand, counting down.
GTTTCCCTGAGTGCCCCACTGCAGGGGGTTGTGTTTTGCCCAGATAACTTCATTAAGGAGGAGGAGCATCACCCACATGCGCGATCTAAACTGAATGTGCCCCTATACCAAGGAATAGAGGGACCACTTGTGTGTCATAAGTGCCAACTGATCTAATAACTCCAGAACCTTTATACAAGCCTTATGGGATGCTAAGACCCTGAAACCAGGGGTGAGTTTGAACACAACTCTGCCACCAAAATTTCAGGAGGATCAATAGCTAAGATTTGGGCTGGCGGAATAACCATGATCTGTTCTTGCTCATCCGCCTCTGCAGGAAACAGTTCAGGATTGTGACTCAGACAGTAACAGAGCACATGCAATGCTCCCTTCACGAATTTGTACTTAAAACTGAAGCTACAAAGGTCAAATACGTTCAAGCATGATGGTGCGCCAGCTTCTTAGCTTACAAAAGTACTAAAGGGCTTGATAATCCATCCATACTATTATCTCATGCTGAGAGCCTTACAGAAGGTACCACAAGTGGGTCAGAGCCCAAGACATGGTGGTCAACCCCTTGTTGTAGATGGCCCAGGTTTGTTTGTCTGAGGCAAAATTGCAGGAATATTAGGCCACTGGGTGTTCCAGAACATATTGCTCCTGCAACAGAACTGCTGCAACTGTGGCAGATGAGGCGTCACACACTACAGTAAATGGCTTGGCGGGGTCAGCATTCTTAAGAGCTGGGGGAGATAAGAACACATTCTTAATGGCCGTAAATGCCTTCTAGCACTCCTCCATCCAGCAGAATGGTACATTTTCCCCATCAGGGGATGCAGCGGTGCGTCCAACTGCAAAAGGGCAGGGGAAAATTTTTTAGGAAGACAATGTTGCCCAAAAAAGCTCTGCAACTGCTTTTTGGGTTGTGGGGGTAGTCCTTTCAATGATGGCTTGAGTTGACGGGTGGTATGGCATAACAATCTTTCAAGGCTAGATTACCCAGAAAGTTAATCTCTTTGCAGAAGAATCGCACTTCAGTGGCTTGACATGGAGTCCCACCTTGTGCAGAGCGGCCAGCACTGCCTCAAGGCCTTTCTCATGCTGCTCAGGCGTGGGGGAATGGAAAAGGATATCATTATTATACACCACTGCGCAGGTGAACCTAAGGTCCTTTGGCACATTATCAATCATCTGCTGGAACGTGGCATGAGCGTTCTTCAGGCTGAAAGTCATTACCTGACTAAAATATGCCTCCCCTAATCCGAATGGCGGTAAGCCATTATTGGCCCTCAGCCACCCAAATTTGGATAAACTCATTTACAAGGTCGAGCTTAAAACACCTAGTATTTTGCAATTGTCTGGATGGTTGTCTTATTTAGGGGGATAAGGGTCGTGCACCATAATATTATACAAATTACTGTACACAACGCAGGGCCGCAGCGCCCATTGGCCTTTTGACCAAAACAATAGTGAGTCAGTAGGGGACATTTTATTTAATCCCCACCCCTTCTTGAGCATATAGTTTAACCATATTTGAAAAGCCTTGTCCTCACTTAACCATGTAAGGATACAGCGGACAGTTGTTATTCTTCATGGCTACTGTCAAGAGGAATGTTAAGTAATATTTGGTGTGCGGCAGTAGAAAATTAGCCTTTTAAAACAAAATATATCCTGGTATGCCTCCAATGCTGGGAAAATCTGGCGTAAGGCCCATGTGGGAAGCAAGCGTAATGATAGAGCCCCAGCCCCCATGCTATAGTAAAATTGACAATGGGGTAAACTCGCCTCCCACCTGGGTATTTTAGAAGGATGTCATGTTCAAGTCTAAATGGATCTTTACCTGCTGACGCCGCCACCATTCACCCCCAGAATAACAGGCAATAGAAGATCAGGCACTGCCATAAATTAATCACTAAACTGGACTGATGCACTGAGAAGGCCACCAGCCATTGAACATTAAAGGACGACATTGGAGAAATTGACGCGCCTAGCACTGATGCCTCTACATCCAAGTACAACTCAAGCTGCTGCGCCAGCTTCAAACTCATGAAGTTTCCCGCTGCTCCCGTGTCAACAAGGCCTCAAATGACACTTGGCGTGCACCTCTCTTGATTTCCATTGGTAACAAAAGATAAGCAATATTTTGTTTTTGGCAAGGGCCTGTGATTCCACTGGTTGGGTGGTAATAATCATCAAGTTATATGGGGAAACTGGTTAGGTTGGGGAGCTGAAACCCAAACCATGGTACTGTTTTGTAATTTCCTTGTGCTGAGCGTCTGTCAACTGGGGGACCAATGAATTTGATGGCCATCTTCTCAGTTGTTGGAAGCACCTTGCCCACGGGAGCCAAAGCGTGCTCAGACCCACCATTGGGGTTGGGAAGCACTGCACCTTTGACAATCCCCATTACACAAACTCTAGGAGTGTGGGTAGGATTGGGCTTGGAGCAATCCCCACAGGATACACCAACAGAGACAAAGTAACCCCACTAAATGGGACACCTGACGGAGTGTGGCACTGATAGATGTTGCCATCATGCACATTTGGTCACCGTCTCCACTGGTGTGGCCCAAATGGCATGTTTAGAAGACGCTGGATCTAAGATAGCATGGAATACTGCCATAATGACATCCAGTGGGAGGCCGAGTGCAGGGGCTTGGTCACAGTAAGCTTCTACAAATGAAGCCAAATTAAACGCTTCTGTAACCAGAGAAAAATAATATTAGCAAACAAGCCAATCGCGCCACCGGCGCCTGAAACACTGATGATACCAGTTCTATCAGTGGAGCTGAAACTCCATCCAGGGTAGCTGAGCACAGGATATTCCAACTCAATGGCAGGCGCCACCTTCAGCTTCGTCTGACAAGGCCACACTCCATTAGGCGTCTGTCATGGTAGTGTAACTTGCATGGAAAATTGAAAAATTCACCTGCAGCTCAGCAAGGGCGTCGAGCAACTGGTTGGCAATCTCTATGGATAAAGCGGATGAGCCCACTCCCTGAGGGTGGGCTGAAACAGAGACTGGAATCTCTGGGACAACATGGTTGTTGATAAACTTCTACCTTCCACCTGGGAGCAACGCACAATCATGACAACTGACCAAATGGAAAGCATGAGGAAAAGCACTGACTGCAAGTTCATCTAGTAGATGGAATTCACTGTTTTAACCAACTCAAACAGAAGGGCAGAAATGGCGGACACTATGGGTTCAATTGTGACGCAACCTGAGAAACATGGTTTGGAATTGCTGAGGCGTCAACATATAGGAAAATTTCATAAAAATAGTTTTTTTTTGGTTGAGAAAGGGTTTTTTTAAAACTAAAAGTTAATAATTGATCAACAACTGTACAAGTGAGGTTTAGTTGCCTCAAAGCCTGGGGCTTGGAGAATAAGTGAGGATTTTTAAATAAAAGAATTGCAAAAATAACTTATAATTGGCAGAATGAGATCTCCAAATAGCTCCTTGCTGAATTTACCTTCCACTGTCCTTCAGACTCTAGCTCAAATTTCGCCATTAAACTGTTCCTCCCACCGCAATTTTGCTTGGCTCAGCGACGCTTCATTTAGCAGGCAACTGGTAGCGCACATGGTCAGGCCATGGGGGCCCTGTCCCACTGGGATTTTTGGAATTATTGCATACAATTTTACAGGAATAGGTCTACTCAATTTATTGGATTTTTCGCCTATCAGCCTAACCTGAAATTGTCACTGGAGTTGGACCCCCCAAATGATTAAGACTTTTCACCCCTTTGACAGACCCTGACATCAGTGCTGTGGCAACGTGCTCGCTATTGCCCTTTGACCAGAGTCCTCTTCCCACCACGACCTCATCACACACTTCCCCAACTTGCATAATATGCTCAACCATGGTTAAATAGGGTGGGGAAGGAGGAACTTTTAAAGGGTAGGCCGTCACCCACTACTTGTCCACCACATGTAGAGATTGATCTGGTAATGAGGGGGACGACTGCCTTATTCAGGCTCCTTTTCATGTGAAAAAAGAACGCATTACAGTCAAGGTTCAGAAGGTGCTCACCCAGACTTACACTGAACAGCACTTGGAAAGTAATTTTGAAACCACTACCCCACCTCCAGTTGGAGTTCCAACAGATCAAGGATCAATAAAAACAGCCATTCAACAAAATATTAAAGGATTGAGAGGATTAAGTTGGGTGTCCAACAAGATATCTGAGATCTCCTTCAGTCAAACAATGAGCTATACTGTCAAATCTGTGAGCTTCATACCTCAGAGGGTTTCCAAAAAACGAATTGGATTAATTGTGCACTAGCATGCATGAAGTGCGGTAAAATCTTGCAGAGCTACAACAATTCAAACAGCAGTGCCTTTGGGAACAAAAATCATCAAAATATTTGAAAACAATTAACTGAAAGTAAATCTCAGGACCGTAGATGTCAGTGCCCTTTTCAAACTGTGCACCCTGCTAAACCAGAGCTATTTGGTGAAACCTCCTAGGAATAAGAGGCTTTACCAGAAATGATTCATCAGACTACACACTCAGTGCCTACTTCATTATTTTCTTTGTCTCTTTCTGTGGAGGTTCTAGCTCCTGAACCAGTTCAACCCCATTCTAGAAAACCCAGGGCTTCATATTAGTAATGCCTCAGTGACATCTAATCAGGAGGTTTCTATCCAGGGTTCCACCTATTTTATACAGCCAATCTCCCTAAGTATGACAAGCATGAAAACTTGAAGTCATTTTAAGGATTTCAAAATGACTATGCATGGAGAAGATGACCTTTTTTATCCCACTAATATTATTAATTGTTTAGGCGATCAGAGTAGAGATCCTATCATGCTCTAATTAACTAAGGAACTTTGGACCTTCGCTGATGTGGAAGCTCAGTCTTATGAGAGTTCATATCTTCTGAGCGCATGGCCATTCGGAAAGCTGAATTCATGACCATTCAGTTTAAGATGTTTGAGATCATTATTGAATTTTCTTACCATTTTTAATATAAGTCTCAGGTACTGCTGGGTGCTAAAGCCATGGTTGACTTTGGCATCAAGATTGTGCTTTATAATGCAACAAGGATTATCAAGAGTGCAGCATTCACTGCTTGTGGAACTTTTGAAGGATCTATATAAATCTTTATGATTAGTTACCTGAAGAGGTGCAAAGTTACATTTGGACTTCCCAATGTGGAAGCCCAAAATAGCTGGTCCCTCAAGTTGATAAAAGTAATAGAGAGACATGGAAAGCTTCCTCCCTGTTAAAGAACTTTAAAAAATGACACAACCTAGCTGAGATAACTTGTAAGATCTGTGAATCTAAGGGGTATTACACGTCTCCTGCCCTAAGCGCAACCTTGGGGTGAACGTGTGACATTATAAAAAGATGATAACCAAGTAAAAGAGCCTTGGAAGTAGAAGGGGGACATTCTACTGCCAGTCATCATCTAGTACTGTCTCAAAGTAATGAGAGAGACATGAGCTATACTCTTATACCATAAACTGATAAAAGTATCCTTGTGTTTTCAGCCACCACAAGAAGTCAGTGCGCTACCATGGAACAAGTGGGACAAGAAGACGTTTCCAAACCCTATGTCACACAAATTGCCAAATACAATCAATTCATAGTGACTAAAGAGTCCCAATTCTTATCTTTTCTAAAAGGCTTAAAGATGTGCAACAATCAAGACCTTAAACACCCACTTATCCAATGTAGGAAGATAGATCAAGGCTATGATTAATCAAGTTGACACTCCATACATTCTTGAAATAAACTAGAATTACAATAATTTCTTGTTGTAATTATAGTGATATTCATGTAAACAAAGTTCAGGTTTAAGCTATTGTTATTAAGTGGCGCCCCAGTGAATTTAAATTTCAGTCAGTTTATAAAAAGATTTAAATACCTTAAAATGTGACTCGTCAATAAAATATAAAATAGCTGGACTTATGAGCACCTCAAGAGAAGGAGCATTTAGTGCATTTCCGATCAGGTTCATCTCTAAGCAAGTTAGCACCTGCTATAGTGAATCATATGGTAGCTATCAGTTTCTTGTCTACTAGCTTCCTACAGTTTAATGGTATTTCTTTAAACTTTGTGGAGAGTATACTTTTACTATCCTAGGTCATACATTGTATAATCACTATCTAAGGGATAGTAAAACTGCCCTAACTCGTAAGAATAGATTTGTTAATGTGATTTATGACAATGGTGCAGTCCTTAACTTCTACTAACAAATGGTACACAAAAGTTCCCCTACTCCTGACACCATTGATATGAATAAAGAAATTCCTCTTAAAGCCTCTAAAGACTGTGTTATATACCATGGAAACAACATGTGTTGTTAACTGGAATGAAACTAAAGCTACCTGAAGGATTGTTATAAGAAATTTACTTCCCTTAGCAATGGTTGAGGGCTGAACCTTTTTCTGCTTTGGAGATAATTTCTTCATGTCACCAGGAGATCTGTGCATTACTTGCCAATCTAACTGATCCAGCTTTTTTGTTAATAGAGGGTAGCTTTTAATAGAAAAACAACCAAAAAAGATAGAGAAGATTTACATGGGTTCACATTAACTAGCTTTAAAGTTAGCGTTTGAGATGCTTAATTTGATACTTATGGATTTGGTATGATGCATAAGTTAGCTACTTTATGTAAAGGACCTTAAGTTGTAATTGACTGGGACACAGCTTAAGCATACACTATTCAAAGCTATAAACTGGGAGAATAGATGATTGCATCTACCTCAAATTTTCTAACCTTGTCATGACTCAGATGATTGTCATATATTGAGGTTAAAATCAAGCCAAGGGGAAAATTTTGAATAAATAAATAACTTAATTTCTGACTCATAAACCAAAATTATGATACAATCTCAGCACCATTATTAGATTTTACCTAAAACAGGTCGTATTATATTCAACCCCCATGACTTCCCATTCAAACCATATTTCAACAGATCAACGCCCTCACATAATTACCTTTTACTATTGTCAATGATCATTTACATGAGAGCTCTGATGAATACTTAATATAGTCATCTGACTATAATTATTATTTGTCTATTCCAAATAAAGGAAACTTTTATTGTCAAATTTTGTATTTATTTGTGTAGATCTTTAGCATAGTCTTACCTATATCAAAGAATTGAGAACTTTACTGCGTAGTCATGCTATATGGTAGAGTAACATTAGACTGGCCAGTAATAACCTGTAAAAGTATCACATAAAAGAGCTGTACACTACAGGTCCTTTCTGAGCTGGAAAATAAATTGCTCAATGTCTAGATGGAGGTATGGTACATCAAGATTTACAATGTAAAATCCATTAACACCATCCTTAAGGATAGGGCTTGCCATGATTGCCTTCATCTCAGCCATCCATGTGATATAAATTGAGTATCCTTGTATGCTCTTAGGCGATGATAGTTTCAACCATAACATTAGCCAAACTTACCTCATGTGGAGGTTTCAATTGCATTAGCGGCCTTATAAAAATTGTTGCCAGATATTTCTAGCGCTTTACATTAGATCTATCATCAAAAAATTTAGCAGGGCTTAGGTGGCGTGATTGTCACATAATGTAGCATTGTACTATGGTGACATCAGCATTGAATATATTAAAGAGGTTAGTGGATATATGATCTTATAAACTAATTTTTAAGATGCTAGGGCTAAAAAACCTTATAAAATTCCAAACTAAAGATCATCTGGAATAGAGGAGACTTAAGGTCTAACCTGATGGGTGAATGATCCTGTGCTGAGGTCATTGATTGATTTTTACATAGACTTCAAGTTACATATATACTTGGATCAGGACTTTTGACCCAGGTTACTGATTGATTTAAAGCTTAGGCTCAAGTTTAACCAAACTGATTTAGGTATCAACAGAATCTCAATTTTCTTAGGTTGCCAATTGACATCTATCTAAATTTGGTTGAGCATACATTATGTCAGGAAGACATGATGTTAATTTTAGACTAGCCTGCCAATATAAGTGCTGAAGCACCCAAATGACAAGCCTGAATGCCAGTGGCACTTCTGCTTGCGTGACTGTTATGAAACTAGAAAGGAATCTCACCATTAAGCGCCTTGAGCCTTAGTCATGTATAAGAACCTAGCCACAAACCAGGTAAACATGGCCACGAGCTCTGTGGGTTGTTGAAATATATTCAGGAAGGGTGGTTTCGATTTAAACATAATAAAAACTGGAATTGGGTCAGAGGGTTTTTTATTAAAAAGTTAAATAAAGAAATCAGCTAACAATTTCCTCAGTGCAATGCAACTGATTAAATAGTGTTCAATTTGGTAGCTTGTCAAAGCAGGGATTGGGGCCCTCAAATTTTGACCTAACCTGGAGAATTTTTGAGGGCGAAGGAAATAACAACTTCAATCTGAACTGAAACCAAGGGAATCAGTGGCAGGCTGAGTCACTATTGGTTTAACCGTGAACTCCTGATCAAAAGCTTTACTGAATTTTTGGTGGTTAGCATGAAAGCATCTGGCCTGATAGGCAATGGGAATTCCCCAGGGCCACCCCACATAGGGGTGTTCCCAACAAGTCAGAAAAAGGTTCAGGATGACCAACCCACATGTGCCCAGTCACTGGAGCGTTTGTTTGGCCAAATGGATACCATCAATCGCCAATCCCAATTTTGTAATGAAGATTTTTTAATTATCAGCAACAATCCCCAATGGTGATACATGTCCGTCAGGGACAAAGCCCAATGATTTTGAGAGGAGGTTAGAGTAGGCATCTGTAATGCTTTATGGCTTGATGCTATCAGTAATTTCATTTAAAATTCATTATTTGTCCACTTCTGGGTATGAGTTGTGCACCCATCAGGACTTAATCCCAAAGATTTCAGATATTTCAACTTTAATTTCGAGGATTCAGCGCCATCGTCTTTATAAAGTCCATCCAGCTTGTGGGGATGACAGTTTCTGATTGTTTTTCTCAGATTATCTCGAATCAGAGAACTAACTTAGTGGAGGCAAGCATGGGAACTGGAAAAGGAAATTTTAGAGGGAGGGCTGTTACCCAGCACTCGTCTATTACATAGCTGAGATCGCCATGTGTGACAAAGGGTACAACTGCCCTCTTCAGACCCTTCTTGTTAGGAAATGGGAAAATCGCCTGGTCCATGCAGAGGGGACGTTCCCCTGGACTTACATTACCATTTCCTTTTGCCAAAGGAGGGGTGCTGCCACTGGGAAACTGTGTGAGAGCTACATTTTTGTGAGCCTTGGGCAACTTAATTGCCAATAAAGTAGCAATTTTTGAGGGTGGACGTGGAGCATTGGGATGGGACATGTGAAAAGTTTTAACCAGTTCCATGCAGTTTGTGCAATCTCAGGCCTTGACCCAGCTATTCTCATAGGCTGGATAGCCCTTCAAAGCAATGAGATAATGAACTGACTCTAAGATCTGCAGGATGCTAAAATGCCCTCCACTTTGGCCTCATCCACATCCTCAAGCACTATCAGCTCAGGATCCAGGGGATAGTCCCCTTGAACGGGGACAGTTGAGATACATGGAGGACTGTATGTTGCTTCCAGTGAGATGGCAACTTCAACCAGAAAGCACCATTACCCAAATCCTTCTCCATCAAGTGGGGACCTGAACGCTTGCTTGCAAAATTCCGGGAGGGTACCTGCATCCTCAAATGGCACGTATTGAGCATGACATATGAACCCACCACAATATTATGGGCAGAAAGCTGCTTCTGATCTGCAAATCACTTGTAGTCACCAATAGCCTTAGTAAGATGCTCCCACATCAAGGCCTGGGTAGAATGAATGTGCTCTGCATGATCTGCGGCAGTTTGGACCACTGGCCTCAGAAAAAGACCTAAAGAAAATGAGGGGTTATACCCCAAAGTTGCTTCATATGTGAAAACCCCCCCAGAAGCATGCATTCCATTATTATAAGCGAATTGAGCAAAAGGAAAGTCATTAGCCCAAGTATCCTGCACGGCTGCAGCATAGCAGTGCAGTAATTTTCCAAGATCTGATTATCCTGCTCAGTTTGTCCATCGGACTAAGGATGATATGCTGTGGATCAACAGGGTGTATTTTTAAGGTTAATAAAAGCTCATTCCAGAACCGCGCTGTAAGCTTTGGCCCACAGTCGCTGATAATCTCCTGTGGGATACCAAACATAGTAAACACATGGCGCATGAAGAGATGGACAGCTTCTTCTGAAGAAATGGCGGAAGAGCATGGAATAAATAGGGCAAACTTTGTAAACTGATCAACCACCACCATCACCGCAGTGAGCCTCTTAGAACAGGGAATTTGACAATAAAATCCATGGACACCAATGTCAATGGACCCTCAGCCTGTTGTAATGTGTAAAGGAGACCATTCCTTCCTGATCGATCTGACTTGGTCATATGCTGGTAACACAATTGGCAATCCAGGCCAGTAAATCTTTTGATAAGCCCAATTATAAGTACGTTTAATCAAGTCAAAACATTTCTTATTACCCAGATGGCCAACTGTGGGAAAGTTGTGATGAGCCTGAAACATTTCGGCTCTAAAAAGAGGAGGAACCCACACCTGTGACTGGAAATGAATAAGACCCTCCGCCAAGGGATATAGGGAATGCTTCTGAGCTGGGAGGGACATTCTTTCCAAAAGCTCCACTCCTTTAGGACAGGTCATTTGGGCTGCTAAAACCCGTAATATAAGAGGCGCATCAGGAGCTAAGTCCACTGATGAGACCACAGGGGGATGATGGATAAGATTTGAGTGGGAGGGATAATGGTAATCAGATCCACCTCATCTGGATCTACAGGGAAATGTGCGGGGTTATGACTTAGGAAGTTGGTAAGAAAATTTAACGCTCTTTCACAAACTCATATTTGAAGTTAAAGCTACACAAAAACTGGTAGTTTCAATCTTCCTATGTGCCAACTTCTGTGGTTTGCGGAAGTAGAGAAGGTCCTGGTGATCTGTTAACACTGTTAACTCATGTTAATTGCCCCGCAAAATATACTGCTAATGAGTCAGAGCCCATGCCACGGTTGCCAGCTCCTTATCATAGATGACCTAAGACTGTTCTGTAGGAGAGAACTTTCAGGAAAAGTAGGCGACAGGGTGCTCTAAAACCTCATGCTCCTGAAGCAATACAGCCCCACTTCAACAGATGACACATTGCATGCTATGACATAGGGCTTGGAGGGGTCCACATGTTTCAGGATAGGATGAGACAAAAACACCTCTTAAATTTACTCAAACGCCTGCTGGCACTCAGGCGTCCAATGAAAGGGGACAAACTTACCCGTGAGTGGATGAAGTGGGGAGGCTGACTGGGATAAGGCAGGAAGAATTTTTTTAAGAATATTCTAGTGCCCAAGAAGCTTCTTAAATGCTTTTGGGTTGTTGGAGTGGGCGATTCATGGATGGCATCCAACTTGTTGGGGGGAATAGCATACACATTTTAAGATAAGAATTCCCAAAAAGGTAACCTCCTCCCTATAAAACTCACATTTTGAAATTTTGACAAACAGGCCTGCCTTGTGCAAGGCAGCTTCTACAACTTCAATATATTTTGCGTGTCATTTGGGATTTGGGATTGTACCTAAATATCATTGATGTATGTGACCATGAAAGTGAATTGGAGATCACCAAACACTATCAATCATTCTTTAGAATGTGGCCAGTGCGTTTTTTAACCCAAAGGTCATTACTCAAAATTGGGTAATACTCCTTTTCGTTTGGATAGCAGTAAGCCATTCCAGACCTTCCATCACCAGAATTTGGTTAAAAGCATTAACAAGATTGAGTTTAGAGAACACCCATGACTTAGCAATCACTTGACTGATAGTCTGCGCCAATGGCAAAGGGTCAGGATCATGTATTGTGGTTTTATTTAAGTGACCATAATCCATGCAGAGATGAAGGGAACCATCGGCCTTATTGGCAAAAACGATGGGAGAAGCAACTAGTGACTTCTCTTTGAACAACCACCCTTTCTTAAGCATGTCATCCAACCATGCATTTAGAGCATCCTCCTCCTCAGCTGTATGATGGTACAATGGACAGTTAATATTCACCACCTGCACCATTGTTATAAACCCTAAACCGAATTTAGTATGAGGGGGAGTTGGTCTGCCTTCTCAGAATTGAAGATACTTTGATATCCCATCAATGCCTCAGGGAAATCCAATGGGAGACCCACAGGAGAAACAAGGGATGTGACAGAACTGTGACCTTGAGATTTAGTAAGGGTATCCACTAAAGGAAACTCTTCCTCCATCTGGTCATTAGCAAATGACAACACATTAGACTCCAGGTGATTTCTAACATGCTGTTGACGCCACCAACCCACCCATAAGATTACTGGAAACACCAAGTTCAGCATTGCGGAGAACCAATTGCAAAAGCTAAACTGGTGAACAGAGAAAGGTATTGGGCGTCAAACTAGGTATGAGTTCTGGGATGCCATTGAAGCGACCATCACCGTAGAACCCAAGTCCAGGTCAAGCTCCAACTGGTGGGCTAGCTCTACACTCATAAAATTACCTGCTTCTTCAATGTTCACCAAGGCCTCAAAGGACACGTGGTGAGTTCTGATACTAATCTTCATTGGCAATAAAAAAATAGGCGTATTCTTTTTATTTGCAGCTATAGTTGAGTCTGTAGATAAGGAAGAGATTGTACTAGGATAGGGGGTAACTAAACGGTTCATAAAAGGAGTAGATACTTTATAATTCAGAATGCCAGAATATACTAACATGAGCACAAGGGCCACAGTGAAATTTGAAATTGATTTGGACAATGATTCAGAGCTGGGATTTATCACCAAGCCCACCTCAGCGGCTCCTAGAATGAACACCCTATTTTGGAGGGTGGGCTTAAGAAAAATTGGGAGATACTAAGCTATTGTGGCAATGGTAGTACTTCTTCACAACCTTATTCAGCTGAGAGAAAATATCACTTCCTCGACCATCTCAACAATAAGGGCAGAAATGGTTAATAATAATGGTTGATCAATTATGTCAGAAAGACAGCATGTTAATTTTAGACCAGCCTGCCAATATAAGTGCTGAAGCACCCAAAATACAAGCTTGAATGCCAGTGGCACTACTGCTTGCACGAATGTTATGAAACCAGGAAGGAATCTCACCATTAAGCGCCCATGAGCCATAGTCATGTATAAGAACCTAGCCATGAATCAGGTAAACACAGCCACGGGCACTGTAATTTGTTGAAATATATTTGGGAAGAATAGTTTAGATTTGAACATAGTAAAACTGGAATTGGGTCAGAGGGATTTTTATTAAAAAGTTAAATAAAGAAATCAACCAACAATCTCCTCAGTGCAATGCAACTGATTGTTTTTGTTCGATTTGGTAGCTTGTCAAAGCAGAAAACGGGGCCCTCAAATCTCAACCTAACCTGGCAAATTTTCGATGGAGGGGGAAATAAGAACTTCAATCTGAACCAAAATTAAGGGAATCAGTGGCAGGCCAAGTCATTATCAGTTTGACTGCAAACGCCTGACCCAAGGCTTTACTGCATTTGTGACGGTTATCACAACAGCATCTTGTCTGGCAGGCAACAGGAATTCCCCAGTGCCACCCCACATAGGGGCGGTCCTAACGGGTCAGAAACAGGTTTAGGATGAAGAACCTGCCCATGCCCAGTTGCTAGAGCATTTGTTTAGCGAAATGGGTACCATCAATTGCCAAACCCAATTCTTATAATAAAGGTTTCAAATTATCAGCAACAATCCCCAATGGTGATACATGCCTGTCAGGGATAAAGCCCAACAAATTTGAGAGGAGGTTATAGTCAGCAACTGTACTGCTTGATGGCTCAGTTCCATCAGTGATCTTGTCTGAGAATTTCTTATTTATCCCCTTCTGGCTATGAGGTGTGCGCCCATCGGGCCTTAATCCCATAGAAATAAGACATTTTGGCTTTGGGTTTGAGGATTCAGCGCCATCATCTTTATAAAGTCCATCCATCTTGTGGGGATTACAGTTTCCGATGTTTTCTGCACAGATTTCCTCTATTCAGCAAACTAACTTGGTGGAGGCAAGCATAGGAACTGGAGGAGGAATCTTCAAAGGGAGGGCTTTTACTAGCGCTCGTCTAAACATGGGAGGTTGCCCTGTGTGACGAGGGGTACATCTGCCCTCTTCAGACCCTTTTTGTTAGGAAATGGGAAAATCACCCAGTCCATGCAGAGGGGACGTTTCCCTGGGCTTACACCTTAGTTTTTTAAAATCAGGATACTAAATTAGGCCACAATTAGGTAAAATACCAATTGTAGAGTAATGGTCAAAAGATTATACATAGATATTTCCAGGCTAAGAATTGTAAATCTGGTGCATATGCAGTCACAGACTGATATCCCAGATAAGAGTGTACAATCAAGACAAAGGTACTAAACAAAATGATAAAAATACTTTGAAAATTTTTTATAATTTTAGGTTTTCCAATCACAGGCAATTGAGTCATTAGATGTTATGGATCTACTAAGCTCACCATGCCTAAGCCATGAACAATCTATCTAGCTCATGCGAGGTTGTATTTTTAGGCTGTTATATACCATAGCTCCATATCCTGAACTCTTCCGAACTCTACTTCTCCAATAAAGTATGAGCCCACTTATATTAAACTATTTGAGAGTGCATCTATATTTATAAAGTTTAATTACTCTAGGTTCAGTTTGTATGGATGAATAGAAAGTCCAAGAGCCCCTCATTCAATCAGCACCAGTCTAAAATATGATCTGCTATGTGTATACATTATCCTACCCACCCAGCAGAATGAAGGTAGACCAGTGGGCCTACCATTGTGTGGGCATAGGCTATAGTCCTAATATATAACTGCACAGGTGACTAGAGGCTATCTGGGCACTGATACCCACCACACTTCAGCCTACACAGTTCCAGATTAAGTTTCTGCTGTTAGAGCACTTGTCATGCCTGCCAGATAGCAGAGGTTCTGGATTATTAGATGCCCAGGTAGGATTTTACTAGGGTTTGGCACTCACCAGCCAATCAACACTATAGATGGCGAGGGCTTGATATCAGGTGGGTCAACAAGCTGCTATGTTGAATAGTCATCAAGAGACATGATCAGTATAGAGGTCATAGTTGAATGGCATAGTTGTGGTGACAAATGGTACAAATAATGCTGAGCAGGATGCAGCCATGAGGACCAAGTTGGCAGGCCTTCCAGACCTGAAGTATACCCTATTTTAATGCTGGGTAAAGCAAGCTATGCCCAAGTTAGTTCTGGGGATGCACATGATGGTTAGATGAGTGTTACTTACATGGTGTAAAATGTCCAGTGATATGGAGAATTAAAATGAGCTATTACATCTAGTCAGAGATTGGGGCTCTAAGCCCCATTCAAGCTATAATATGCTAATTCTACAAAATAAACTTCAGTCAATCACCCAGGTGTGAACTTACTCAAGCTACAGTATGACATTGATGGGAAGTTGCTTATCAGTTAGATTAGTACAGTGTGTTAGAATCCAGCTGTTTTTTGCTTGCTGGTGCTGATAAGTGCTAAGATCCACATAAGGGTTTTAGATAATAAAAATATAAAAACACTAAATATCCAAAATGTTGATTTTGATAAAGTTTACTATTGTCAACCATAAAAAATGAACCCTTTTGATATCTAACCATTTAGTATTTAGACTATTTTGAGAGTTAAGGGAAATTTAATAATAAATTTGGAATAGCTTAGACTGATCCAAATTAGGGAATATGAGAATTTTATTTAACTGAGGTAAGCCAACCAGGGGATGGATATTACCAAACTAAAACTAAAATCATAATAAAAAATTAATGATTCAAACAAAACGCCCAAAATGGATGGATTGATTAAATCATACCTAACAAATATCCAACCAGGTGGGTAGCAAATACTGCTATCCCTCCATGGTGGATGGGGAGGGGGGATCAGGGGGCTCGTCTTTGGCTGCATCCATCTCATCCCAGAGTAGGGTGCATGTTAAGGCAGATAGTAGGGGTGTGGGGGCATTGGCAGTATGGGGTTCAATATCCTTGATGATTGGAACTTCTGAGTAGTTGCCAGCCATCATAATACCAGCGATGTATTTGCCCAAAGTGTCTTCAGCTTTGAGGTGGGCGTCTGGGAATTTAACAAATGTGGCAATGTTGGTTCAAGTTATTTTTGCTTTCAGACTCCGTTCTACTGTTACCACGTTCTGGATGGCTTCAGTGACATTTTTGTGTAAAGTTTTCATGTTGATCTTACTTTGTGCAGTAAGATCTTTATGAATAACGTGAGGTGGAATTCCTCCTGCGAGTGCAGCCACAGATTTGGTGGCAGCTTTGTGGAGCGGATGGCAATCTGGTGTGGCAGCTTCTTCTACTGCGAGCTAGTGGTCGCTGTAGAACAGTTTGGCGTTGGGTTGTGGGACATATTTCTGAGGTGGGAATTTTGCATCCCATTCTGCGTTACAGAGCCACTCGACTTGCAGTAATGGTTCTTCAATGTTGTTACCTGATTTGTCAATTTTATTCAATATTTCCCATGGGTTTTGGTTGAATTAAATTGGGGAATCAGCGTACGGTTGAGGTTTGTTTGATTCATTTGCAGACGCATGGGATCAAACTGGGATACAATCCAATGTTTGGTTGAAGTGATTATTTATGGCATTGGGATGAGGAGGAGGCTGATTGGTGGCTGCAGGTGCAGCTGCAGCAACAGGCTTTGGGGGTGGAGGAGGTAGGATTGTGCCCAATACCTGAACTTGTACAGGGTGGGCATCAGATTGGAGGTTGGCGGATGAGTCATCTGATCCATCTGACATAGTTGAGTAGGGGCATTTGCATTTTGAGTGGTCTGACTCAAAATATGATGGACAGATTGTCCTCCCACCCTTGACGCGGGATCATAACAGATGGTCAGGCGCTTAGGGAATAACGGTGTGCGGTGGAATTGCTGCTGCAATTTTACTAAATTCAGGGCTTATTGTGGCATATGCCCAAGGCCCAGCAAGTCGTGCGGCCCCATTTGGGACCACAAATTGTAGGATGGGGTTGGAGCCATAGGCTGCCAAACTGGCCATCAGCTCCTGGTGGAGCACTTCAGGGGGAGGTGGGTGGGCAGGCCAGCAAACTGGACCACCAAAGTGGTGTCTGCTGGGAGCCAAGTCCAAGTTGTGGGGAGAGGGGTGCCCTGGAATATCAGGGGCACAGTGGCAGCATCAGCTTTGCAGGTGAAGCCAAGGTTGAAATACCCCTTGTAGGGGCAGAAATCAATAAAATTTTGGCGGGTATCATTACCGCCTGTGCCATTTTGATAATGGCTTTGTAGTGGTATGGGAATAGTTTCCCATATTCAACCCTTAGTCTGTAGCGCATGTTGCTCTGGGGGAGTACTAGGGGGCACCGTGGTACCACTTGGGTACAAGCAAGGTGGGCGTCCAGGTCCTTGGGCGGAACAAAATGGCCCATGGGTTTGGAATAACTGGGTGAACCAGTCCTAGCGCGTTTTCCTGCCAGACGGAAAATGGCAGGGGGAGTTTCGCCGCTGCCCCACGCTGGAGCAGCTGGCGGAGAATCTGATGACATTGGAGTGAAACTACTATGGGCAAATACAATTTGTTTTTAAATTTGTATAATTTGGCTCAGAAAGTTACGTCAAGTGGGAAGAGAAGTTATTTAGGAAATATGAGAATGTAGCCTATAAAACTCAGAAAACTCATTTCATTTTGGCTGAACAACCAATGGGAGTCATTTTTAGGGTAAGACATACCTGTGGGGTAATGGCTTATTATATTTTAGCCAATCCCCATTAGCAAAACTATTGCATCTTGGGGGCCCCTGCCCAGCCTATATAATTGGGTAGCCCCTGCTTAAGGTGTTGGCTTTGGACTAGATGTGGCCCGTTGAGGAACCTCTGATGGACTTCCTTGGTTTTATTGCATGAATGGGGCAATCTGGATGCCAAATTTAGTGGTTTTGCCTATTTTTATATTCATAAAAAATTTACTTCAATTTGTGGGGTTCCACTGAGAATTGGTCAGGGTCTTTTGACCAATATTGGCACTATTTTTGTTCAAAGCTATATAAAAAAAGATTGGACATGTAACTGGGTGATTGTATTTGGTGAGTCAGAACTATTCTTACCTTTAACATTCTTTTACTGATGTTAAGACATAAATTGTCTGACACAGCGCCTCACCCAATAGAGGATGATTCCTACCAATTTATAATAACCATTTTTTGTGACCAACCTTCTTTTTGGTCAACTTGTTTATAATAAACCCCATTACACTTATTTAAATAAGTAACTGGTTGGATCTCTTTGTGGACCTCCTGGAGGAGGTCTCAAATAATATAGGCCTCTATATCCTTTCCAAAATATTATCCAATCCTGTTTCCCCTGGGTGGAACTTGGACCCCTGTGCATTGAGGGCCCAAAGATCCTTGACATGGACCTCCACTAGGTGCTAGACTCCTCCTTGGGGTCCAACCAGGTTCTTGCATTTTTTACCTAGTTGGGTATTTATATCAGTTTGTATACCCTCTCCCTGGCTCTTGGGTGTTGGCACCTTTCATGGTGCTCTGTTATCCCTCCTGCTGGTAGGTTGTTCCCTGGTTGTGTGGTTGGTCATCCCTACTGCCTCTCAGGAAATGAGAGAGTTAATGGCACTTACTTGACATTAGGTGAAACTATTAGACCGAATGCTTAACAAACAATGAACATAAAAGGGTAACTTTCTAGGGGAGATACCAAAGACTTATAAACAACAATTATAAGTGAGTTAACCAAATCAGTTAAAGAATATTATCATATCATCTCTATCCTTAGTATTACGCAATAACGGCCACCCTTTTGCCAGCGCTATAGGAAGGTAATGAGGAGTAGCCCTGGAGCTCAGATTGGTTAAGTTTCCATAGCTTTTTAGAGTTTATATAGTTCAACCCCTACAAATTTTTGTGGGAACCTATATTTGGTAAGCTACCCAATGATGAGATAATAGTTTTATTCTTGTTTTGATAAGTTAAATTTGAAGCGTTGCAAACAGTTTGCTGTTATAAATACCCACCTCAACTTATATATCTTAAGGTAAGGCCAGTATCCTCTTTGTAAAAATTTATGGGTGATGATTATCTTTGGCCAATAACCCCTATAAACTTATTACTTGTACAGGTTCAGTTTTGTGTAATTCATCTGCATTGTATGATAGTTGATATAATCAGTTGATAATAGTATGATGACTATTATCCATAGTTGAATGGAAGTCCTAGATCTCGTCCCAACGCTCAGCCAGTATCTCCGCTTGAAATACTTTTGATGTCTCAAAATAGGGATTCATTCCCTCATACCATACAACCTGATCTTCTCTTAGATTCCCGTTGACAGTTTCTCCTGTTCAACATACAGTTGACAGCAATCTCCGATTCTATTCTGCTTCTTCTCTGGATCTCCACTCAGATCCTTACTCTTTTCCTTAAAGAGTCAATCAATTATTGCACACAGCAATAATATCCCTGAGAAATATTAGAACAAATGAAAGCTGATAGTGTACTGAGGTGGTATATCTACTGTATACTCTTTAATAGACTCTGTTAAACTCTGTACTAAACTAGTATATTTACTGTATATTTTGTGTGTTTCTCTTTATTATATCATAAAGTGTGTCTTCTCATGGCTTCCTGCCATACAAGGACCTTGGTCACCTGGTCGATTAAATCCTTATAACCTGTATCAACCTCAGAACGGGTGAAACCAAATAAAAAGTCGAGCTGATCTTTATCTCTTCCAAACTGTCTTTTTTTGTTATAGTGAATTCTAGAGAATTTATAGTGAGGGATTCGGTGCTCAACCCTTGGTTGACACCTTCATAATGAAATGGCAGCCGTTGCCATTGAATCACCTATCCTCATCTCATCAGTGATAGTCTTCCCTATCATGGCTAGGAATCTATCATTGAGTATCCTTGAGACCTAAAATGGAAAGAGTTGTAAACATTTCCCTAACGTTTTCCTCTTGATCCAAGTGAACCAATCATATTTGGCAAGCGACCTGCTTAGGTAATGGGATTTGTTTCCTATTAGGGCAGGTCATGAACCAACTGATTAATTTTCTAGTTGTAGATGGCATCACTCATCTCACAACTTACTCCTTACATTTCCAATCAGTCAGTGATGAAACCCAACTGATCCCAATTGGTACACCTGATAGTTAATCAACTATCAGTTGCCCATATTTTGTTGGCAACTCTGCCCAAAAAGATCTTAAGCATTCTTCTGGATTGATCCCTGACAGATCTGACCAGGCGAATAACCTAAAATCCCCCAAACATTGTTAGCCTGAAATCAGAGTCAACTGATTTCCAACTCACCTCGCATTAGGGAATTGTCCCCTAGCAATTCCTGGTAATCTAGCCGGCTGGGAATATGGGAAAAAATCCCAACACATCCCCCCTCTTGAATAGATTTCCAGTGAGAAAAGGACTGGGGTAGGAGAACATTGCTTCGGACACTTGGTCAAATACTTCATTTGCTCAAGCAGAGTATAATCGTTAATACTCAACGCTGCTTGTGTTGACCTTCAGCATGCGGATCTCTTCCTCTTCCTCCTCGCTACTGCCTACTCAGAGAGCGATTCCCATGATCTAATTTTGTGCTGGGATAATCAATTTACTTGTGATGATATTTTTTCCTGGGATCTGGATTTCCTATCAGGGCATATGACCCACTGTCATATTCAGGATTCTTGGTCCAGCTTCCTTGATTTCCTTATTTTCTCCTCATCCTAGACAGGAGACTCTTGCCATCAATATTAATTTCATGGCCCAATTAAGGATGCTCATTTATGTACACCCTTGTTATTTTCTTAGTATAACCTCTTGGCTCATCTCATTCTTAATTCTTCTCTGGAGAGCTTATCCCACTAATTTTGATATTAATTTCTCCAAAATTGGAACTTAATTGATCGTAGAGTGCATAATGTTGACTATCATATAAGTCTGACATACCCCCTCACATCTAGCACATATGTTAAATTCTGAGTCGTGGTACCAACAGCTGCTAAACTTTTTGTCTGATCAAGATCTTTGGCTCTTCCAGCAGATGAGTTGGGCTGCATGACGGAACCTTTTCTACGGTCCTTCCAGGACTCATATGCCTATTCTGGCACCAGTGGCTAGTCTTTCCATGTATTACTGGAAACGGTAACCAACCCTTCTGAAATCAGGCTAGCAATCATCTTTAATGACTCACGGCTGATCCTTTCTCTGTCATCAATTCCATAGTTGGATTTCAAAACTCTCCTGTCTTTGGCTCCTTTTGCAGATGTTCCTAACATCATCGTTGATGCTCCTGAAAAAATGTCCTTCAATCTTGATCATTCTTTTCTTGCTGGGTCAGACTTTCTTCCTGAGTTCCTCTTCTGACTTGGACAGTATTACAAGCCAGCTTACTTGGTCACTGAACTCACCATTGGCAACAGCATTCATTTTGAACTCCCCTATGCATAATTGAGGGCCCAAGTCACTGAGGCTTTATCCATAGTGCTGAATCCTTCCTATCTTGAGAACATCCTAGATCGGGATATCGCCACTTATGCTCTTCACTTTTCCAGTCAAGTTCTTTGAAATTGGGCCATGAAGCTTCCAGCCTCTACCAGCTTCCATCACTCATTCTGCTTCAGCTTCTGAGAAGCTTGTAGTCATCACTTGCAGGATACCATTATCTCCTTGTACAACTATCTCATTTCTGGTTCATCCCATCAGTATCTTTCGCTGATAGCTTTAATAGGGGGTGTTAATTCTCAGCGTTGGGTCTCAATTCCACCGATTTGGTTTTGCACAGGGTATGAGCCACTGAGCAACCAAATTGGATGATGTGAAGATTGCTAACTATATAATAAACTTAATAAAATATTTATGGAGCTATCGCCCCTTATTTCCACTTTTTATTATAATATAATCGCAGGTTTTATCTGTGCTCTCCTTCTCATAAAAACCTCTAAACCTTTTATCTTCCATCAGACTCTTTATACCTCAGTTCCTCATCTGGATGTGTCCTCAGCTTGGTACTCTTCTATTCTGCTTTCCTTTTCAACTTATTCTTATTTGTATTGAATCTTGTCATAAATCCTCTTAATTCACTGAATGCCTCATTTTGATGCGCTTAAATTATCAGTACTGGTTTGATTCCAGCGGATTCCTTACATTCCGCCATATTGACTTAGGGCTTATTGTCCAGTCATATTGGAATCGCGACACTACCCACTCCTTGACTGGATGATAGGTTCTTGCTGTTTGTATGCTCAAAGGAACTTTACATGGACTCAGTTGAAAACACATCCCCCAGCGGGTTTCTTAATTGTGTAGAAATCTGTGCCAGTCTTCTCAATAATCTCAAATGGGCTGACCTAAATGCTGGAGAGCTTATTTTTTCATCTGAATCCATGATGATAGTGGAATAAAATGTAATCCCCTACAGCAAACAATGGAAGACTGCTCCGTCATTTCTGGTTGGCTGCCTGGTCACAGATTTTCTTCACTAGAATGGTGGAGTAGGCTTCCTTTTGCAACTTGATCAAAGTATCCATGAGTTGATTCAGATATCGCTGAAGATTCACCCCACCAGTGTCCTCTACACATGAATATAATAAGGCAGGCAGAGCTGGATGTCAACCGTACAGCAGTTGAAATGGGCTCTAACCAGTGGCCGAATGATAGCTGATATTGTAAGTGAACACAGCAGTAGGTAGAAGGGCACTCCATTATGAGGGCCAATCCATTATCAATTTGCAGAGTATGTTCACTAGGGTTCCATTGACTCGCTCCACCATCCCATTGGATTCTGGATGATAGGGGGTGGTCAAAACCCCGCTAATTGCCATCAACTCATTTAACTTCAGCAGAATATGCGAAGTGAAGTTGGTTCCATTGTCCATCAGAATGAACTGCGGGCAGCCATGCTGCTGTATAATGCACTCCATATTGAACTTGGCAGTGGTGACCGCACCCAAGTTGCTAATAGCCCTGGCTTCCACCCATTGGGTCAAGTGATCAATAGCAACAATTATATACTTGAATCAATTGGCACTATTTGACAGAGGTCCCACTACATCAATTGAAACGGTGTGCCAAGCAAACTGGGGTTTCACTAGTTAGTAGGTGGTTTTCTTGCGGAAAGGTTTTTCTAATTGACACTGATGACAAAAACTAATTGTTTTCAATACGTTGTAATGCATGCTCTCCCAGTAGTATTGAGATTGCAACATCTTCAGTGTTTTCCACAACCCTCTGTGGCCTACAGCCCAATGAGCATCCATAATTATTACAGGTCATGCTGAAGGCTTAGGGAAACTCAACGTTTGGTTGCCGATCCGCTTATATAGTTCTCCTTCACGTAGAAAGGTATCCGCCCTAAGTCCATCTAGTACCTTGATCACATGCGGTGGCTCATCCTGTTATTTATTTACCACCATATTCTCATACATTATGTCAGCTAGATCTGCTGTGATTGTGACTGTCAGCAGCCTAGAGAGACAATCTGCATTTTGGTATTTTGCTCCCAGTCAATGCAAAATCTCAAAATCATATGCTTGCAGCTTCAACACCCAACGTGCGAGCCATCCCTCTGGTTCACAAAGGTTCTGTAGCCAGCGCAAGGAAGCATGATCTGTTACTACTTGAAATCTCACACCATGCAGATATACTTGAAACTGTTTATAAGTGTAAATTACCGCTAAACTTTCTCGCTCAGTAACAGTGTAGTTCCATTTGTGACAGTTCAAACTTTAACTACAGAAGGCGACAGGATGCTCCACGCCATCATCGTCCTTCTGAGATAATACTGCCCCTATAGCGGAGAGTGAGGCATCCATTTGCACTATAAATGGCTTATTAAAGTTGGGGTATTGCAAAATGAGTGTGCTTGCTAACGCAGTACGCAATACATTGAAAGCATTCTTTAATCATTCCATCCAATTGAAAGAAGCGTTTTTCTTTAATAAATCAGAAAGTGGGGCCCTGATGCAGCTGAAATTAGGAATGAACCGTTAGTAATACCCAACCATTCCTGAAACACTTGAATGTCCCACTTATTCACTGGGTGAATCATCTTGCTTATTGCTTCCACTTTATCCAGCTGTGGTTTAAGCCCATGTGAATCCATGACAAACCCAAGGTATTCTAATTGCTCCTTAAAAAATGGCACTTTCAAGGCTTAATTTTGATATTAGTGGCGGCGAGGCGCTGAAACACTTGCTCCAAGTCGTCTAGGTGCTCTGTAAATGTCCGCAAAAACACATTGATGTCGTCAAGGTAAACTAAGATGCAGGACAGCTTTAAATTACCTAAAATCGTATCCATTGCATGATGGAACGTAGCTGGAGCATTACACAACCCTTGTGGCATGCGCGTTGGCTGGAACAATCCTTTCAAGGTGATGATTGCATATTTCTCCCATTCTGTTAATGGCAATTCAATCTTCCAATACCCTGAGATCAGATCCATGGCAGAAAAATAGTTCGACCCACCCAATCAGTCTAATACATCACCAATCCGTGGAAGAGGGTAAGAATCCTTCTTTGTTACATTATTGAGTTTACAATAGTCAATAACCACTCAGTTCATACCATCCTTCTTTTTGACAATGAGTACAGGTGACGCCCACAGACTGGTCGTTGGCTCTAGCATTCCTTACTCAATATGTTTATCTTTTTCATTGGAGACAACCTCTTCCGCTGCTTTTGAACGTCTAATAGGTCATGAATGAATGGGAAGGTGATCACCCATGTCTATCCAATGTACCACCCCTTGAGCGCACCCCAGGTCATGATCATCATTAGCGAAAATATCTTGATACTTTTCAAATAAGGGTATAGCCTTATCTTGTTGTTCCGCTGATAATCCCATGAGCACTTCCCATGGAACCACAGTCAGTATGCCAAACGAGGAGTGAGCTGGTAGCCCGAGATCTTCCCATGAGCCAAAGACATAAATATGATGAACTTCCCCAATAGGGACAAAATTGTAGGTAAGCCACCACTTGGTGCCACCTGATTGTTATTGTCTCCTTCTGTAGGTTCGCAAGAAGCACCTTTACCTCCCCATTTCCAGGAAACAATAACCCTGGAGCCACGTGTGGTTCGAGCTGTGAGTGCTGATGAGGCGCCAGGATTCTCCATAAAGCCCCTTAGGGACTTCGATTTTGAGCCCAGTCCCTATTATGCCCTGGTGTCCAGATGGTAAGCTTAAAGGGCGCATTGCTCAAAGCGGGATTCCCTTATACTCATATATCTGGTTGGGGAGGATCTTAGTCTGCCAACTCAGTTGCTGGTAGTGAACAGGGATTACTCCATCACTGTACACTAGATTGATCTGACCGGAGTGGACTGGATCCGTAGTAATTACACCAGAGGAATAATATACTGGAATTTGTTGACCAATTATGGTAAAGATTTCTTCCGCCATATCTATCACAATGCCAAATTTCCTCATGAAAGCCGCGCCAATTAACATATCATAGTAGTTATTTGGCAAAACCACCGCTGGAGCAGACACCTGGACTGACCCAAATTGTAGAGGCAACGCGCTATATGCTCCTTCTGACACAGTGCTGTTCATTCCCATGGTCCCATATACTACGTGATGGTCCACATCCAGTTTCATTATAAAATTAGCCACCAACCTAGTAAAGACTATGTTCACAGGTGCTCCCATGTCTATGATAGTGCAGATTTTTGTGTTTTGAACGAATATGTCACAATAAGTACATTCTGAGTAGGAAGAATCATTGTTGTGTATTGCTTGTACATTCAAGAACTTTGTGCTACTCAAAAAAGAAGAAATGCACTTGCCAACTTGAGGATATTCACTAGAAATTCTCCACCAGAATGGCTACAGTAACCCCTACTAAAGGAGTGACGTTTAGTAAAGGATCTGGTTTGCTAATACCAGTCTGTTCCAGGATCTGCCATGCATATAGCTTCTGCACATCCTGTTGAAGCTCGGCCTGATGGGGTGAGCCTTTACTCATGGAAGCAGAAGCAGGGGTATCCAACAAAAGCTGCTGGTATAACAAATCATCTGATTGAGGGTTAATTTCTACTTGAAAAGATGTTTGGGGATTGTTGGGGACAAGTGATATGGACTTAGTGGAGATAGAGTGTCCCATCTCTACTCCACTTGAGCTTTTCCCTGCGGAGTCTCCTCAGTCAGTAACACAGCCAATTGTGTTTTATTAGGGCAGTTTGCCACATAATACCCCCTCCAGTTGCATTAGAAGCAAGTATTCATGAAGGGTTTGCATATATAACCTGCAGCTGAAAGACCAGTGCAATGATTAATGGTATGTTTCCAAGGTCGGGAATGAGCTGGCAGATCATATCTAGGTCAGAAAGAATTCGCAGAATGGTATGGCAAATGAATATGTTCCATCAGATGATAGCGTAGCCACTGTAGTTCATACTCCAATGTCTTTGGTGTGAAGGTAACAGAAGGTTGGCAGGCTATATTAGGGGCGCTGTTCATGGCTGATAGTCGGTGTAAAGTATTTATGATCCAAATAAGTCCTGCTCCTTCATTCAACATGTGAGACATAGCGTTAGATAGTTCCTGATATGGTTTGATGGCCGCCATCATTGCAATACCCACATCCTCAGCGGATAAAAGGTTGGCTCCAATTAGTACATGTACTTCCACCAAGAAACGTTCAGCAAATTCTGACAGGATCTCATCTTAGTGAAATTGTATAATCAGAAAATTGGCTTTTCGTTGAGCCATTTTGGTCGCACCCCCAAACAACCAAAGAACAATTACCTTAATTTCTTCATATAATGTCAAACTGTTTGGGAGGTAGTAAATAACTTGATCAGTGCTGTCTACATCAAGAGCAGACAGCAACAGTTTCGCTTTCCATTGATCAGAAACCCCTTCTGAGGTGAATTTAAAATGCTTAAAATACCCATGTAGGTTTCCATCATGACTAAAAGGAGGTAAGTTCTCAATTCGCATGGCCTTGCCTTGCTACACACTTCCGCAGCAGGGACCAGGTGCATTGGTTCGCTGGCTGGTTAAGCTCAAATCTGATGTGATAAACTCAAAGGAAATAGAATTGCGTGGGGTATACATGTCATCACTGGAAGAATATTCGTTGGTGGAGTCATAACGTTCATTCTCCAAATTGCCACTGACTGCACCGTTCCCCCCAGCTCTGGTATGCTCCACAAACTGTTTGTTTATCAACTGGATTTCCGGTTGCAGCGTTTCATATTGTTGCAATTTTTGGCAGACTCCCCTTTCTTTATTCAGGTGTTGTTCCACAGCTTGTATTCTCAAAAAAACTTTTTTATTATATTCTGCGAGCAGGTTTTCAGTTGGAATGGAGGAGTACTCATCATTGTATACTAATTGGCTTTTTGGTTTCTTCCAACTATAGTTGCTTAGTGGCCCCCTGTAGTGAGCATCACTGTTAATGCTCGGCGTTGGGTCTTGATTCTGCCAAGTTGGTTTTGCACAGGGTATGAGCCACTGAGCAACCAAATCGGACAATATAAAGATTGCTGACTATATAATAAGCTTAATAAAATATTTACGGAGCTATTGCCCCTTATTTCCACTTTTTATTATAATATAATCGCAGGTTTTATCTGCGCTCTCCTTCTCATAAAAGCCTCTAAACCTTTTATCTTCCATCAGACTCTTTATACCTCAGTTTCTCAGCTGGATGCATCCTCAGCTTGGTACTCTTCTATTCTGCTTTCCTTTTTGACTTACTCTTATTTGTATCAAATCTCATTATAAATCCTCTCAATTTGCCAAATGCCTCATTTTGATGCGCTTAAATTACCAGTACCAGTTCAATTCCAACGGATTCCATACATTTCGCCATATTGACTTAGGGCTTATCATTCAGTCATATTGGAATCGTGACAGGGGGCATGATTCAGAAACACCTGTCTAGTATCACCTGTTTGCTGCCATCCCATATGTCCGGTGTTCTTGATGAAGCCCATCAGCAAGCACTCAAGACTAATCTTCTAGCTCCAGTATCATATCAGGATTACACAAAGTTATTCGCTGACTACTTTTCCTGTACTGTTGCTTCCCTCCCCACTCTAGGGTTTTGCATTTGGCTTCTTCCAACATCTCAATTTCCCTTCCCCTAGTCATTTTCTCACAGGGATCTGCATCCGCTTAAAGAACTTGGTTTCATTTAGGTCTAGCCCTTGCTAGCATCTAATCTTACATAGATTTCGATGGGTTATTCACTCCTACTGCAATCCATCCTCTCTCCCCTCAAGAGGTGACATAGGTGGAATCATCCCCAAATCAAGGATAATCAATAATAAAAATAAAAATTATAAAAATATATCAGTTTTTTTTTCTATGCAGTTTTATAAAATCTTTTTTCCCATTATCTTTATTAATCTTTTATTTTTTTTTCTTTTTTTCCATACAACTTGACCTTATTTTGGTTCAGTGGTCCATCTTTTTTAATTTTTCCCCAAAACTGGATCCTAGGTATTTTTAGACCTACCCATTTTCTATGGTTCAGAGGTCCTTTTTTGGACTTGATCTAATCATTAAGACATGACCAACTTAATGGTTCAGCGGTCCTTCAGAAACTCCTTTTTTGTTATTTTTATCATTGATCCATTGCTTCAAATACTTAGCATGGACTTGATTTATTACCTTTCCATCCAAGAGGTTCTCGATAGAGTAAGCGTCCATCACCATCTTGCCAATAATCTCAAATGGACCCAACCACAATGCATCCAGTCTGTTTCTTCTCCCAAAACCATGCATATCACAATAGGCAACTCTTTCACCTATTCAATATTCTGATAAGGCTGGTCGTTCTTATCATCCAATATTTTGCTTTTATCCTTTTCTTTAACATAGTATCAAATGCTTGTAATTGCATTTTGATCAGAATAATCATCAATTGGTTCAGGTACTGCTTGGCACTCATCCCCAATGTTGGTTCTACCACCAAATATATAATTGGTGGCAACGCGGCCTTCCTTCCATATAGCAACTCAAACGTCTTTTTCCTGTCATTTGTCATGGTTGGATGACTTAATAGTGGGAGCCAACGCCAAAGATAAGGCTGGGCGACAGGAGGCCCAGAAGGTGAAACTTCATGCTCTTTCTGACCTGAAAAACACCTTAGACCAACGCTGAGTGCAAGCAAATCATGCCCAGGTTGGTACTAATGGGGTGCAAAACGCCCAGCCCCTTGTCTCATCCAGGCACTAAAACAAACAATTTACATAATGAATGATGACAGTTTAATTTCAGTTAATTAGAGAACAAGGGTTCAAATCCCGTTTGAGTTATTAAATCATGTGCTCAGGTAGAATACAGCTTCAATCTGATCACTCAAGTGAAGACACTTTTGATGTATTTACCAAAATGGATGGAAGCGTTTATCTATTGGAGTGTCAAGGCTTGGGCACACTTCCACAGAAATGTAATTACCCTGACCCACTTTAAATATGTTTTCATGACCAACATTCCTTGTTGGTCAACTTTCTATATAAATTTACCTGTTATTTTACATTTACTTATGGTTCCTTGGGTTAACTTGGGGGCGGACCTCTTTGAGGAGGTTTCCAACTATGTTGGCCACTCCATCCTATCTCAGTTTACAAAAATCCCAGGTGCTCCCTTGGGCCGCTCAGATCCCCTCCAGATCAAGGCACCCAAGCCTACTGGCACCAATTTACACTTGATTATGGACTCCCCTCTGGGGTCCACTCAGGCTGTGTTGTTTCTCGCTTACCTGGTACTGTATATTGCGCTCTACACCCTTGCCTTGGGTCCCTTTTGTACAGGCACTGTTTGAGGTGCCTTGTTTTCCATTCTCCTAATGGTTAGTTCCCTAGCGGTGTGGTTTGCATCCCACACCACCTTGCTGGGAACGAGAGAGTTACAAACACTCTCTTAACATTAGTCAACTAACCTTTTTATTATACGTGCATGAGAATTATCCATGTGGGACTTTCATTATTAGTAGACTGGGTTCGCTGGCTGTTTGTCACTGCCATGATGGTGCTCACCACAGGTTTCTCATTTGGTTTTGTTTTGGTGCATCTCAGCATTATTCTTGCAACTACCAATTGGGAAGTGCCCACCCTTCCTGCTCATACCTGGTGGTCTCAGACTTTTCGCGATCCTATTGTTGCAATTCCCCACCTTTCTCCCAAGATTCACTCAGAAATTCAATAGGCCTTGGCTTCCCTTGAGCCAAAACCCTCTTTAGGAGGTAATAATTTGTCTGGTTCTTTCCACTTTTGCGGGGAGTGGATCTGTTGTCCAAGTTGTCTCCAGAAGCAACTGATTGGGTTTTTGCAGTATTCCGCACTCAGCCGCTCTTATGGTGAACAGTGGAGGGCTTGGAGCTGGTCTTGGAGCAGAGTCATCCTGATAGAGCATCCCTCCATCTCTTATATGAGTTCTTTTTGCTGCGTCAAGCAGGTCAGCCAATGAAAGTATATTTAAATGAATTCTGCGAAAAAGCCCAGGTTTTGCCATTAACTGATGAGGTTAAAATGACATTTCTCCCTTTGACCTTGGATATATCGATGCAAAACTCCCCAATTTGGCAGTCACCCCTTCCAACTTTGATCATCTTGTTGAAACCCTTTGAGGTAGTTTCCCCACCCCAACCTGGAAGGGGCCAAGTAATTTAGCCATCATTGGATCAAATCCTATAAATATGGAAGCCAAAAAGTCATGTGCATCTCTTAAAATGAAAGAATCTTATCCTTCTAATCCTTTGAGTTCTTCTGAATTTGAATCTGAACAGGGGTCTAGCCCCAAGAATGATTTAAAGGTTTCAGATGTTTTTACCGTGATGATGTCACCAATGGGCGCCCCTATAAATACCGCGTCCTTGACTAGTGATATTTCCTCAAATTGTGAGGTACTTCCCACTGATTTTCTACCCATCTTGGTGGAAATCAAGAGCATCAGAGGTTCCTAACCCAAATTTAACCAAAAAGGGGACTCCGTTAACATTTTTTCTTCCTAAGATGTTTCTGGGGTGCATGCCAATGCATTGGTTCTGGGCTTGGGGGTGATGGCCCTGGATAACAGTGCACGCCAAACCATCGGAATAGGTGTGGGTTTGCTGGAGCCTGAAAACACATTTTATAACATGAGCAATCTATCTCAAAATGAGCCGTTTATATAATCATATGGCCTGGATGAGGACCCTATTCCAGTATATCATATCACCCCTAAGAACCCTCGTTTGACCCCTACCATGATCAGGGCACCCAGGTTGTGGAAAAGAAACTGCTTTATAAATTTAAAGATTTATATGCACCTGCATAAGGTGTGGTGGGATATGTGGCCTCAGTAGTAAGAGTGGCCCACTATCCCTCCCCCTTTTATGATTCCAAAACATACCTTGATGGCTTGTTCAAGCCAGAGGAATAATTTTCAGGTGAGATGGCGGCGCTTTCTGCTTTGAATAAATCCCATTCTAGATACTTCTTGTTGACTGTTACATCCTCTTTTGGAAAGTTCAGCACAACTATTTTAGTGGATACTGGTGCCTTGAATAATTTTATTGACCAAGACCTTGCTGACTACCTTGAGTTGAGTTACTCACCAGGTGGTATGGTTAGAGGTGGGGCTTCTCAAAGGTATCCCCACACTGAATGTCATGGGATTAGTTGATTTCCAGATGGGTTCCTATCTTTTGTTTGACCAGTTTTAAGCTATCAGAAACCTCTTTTTCCCCATTATTTTGGGTGTAGAGTGGTGGCGGAAGTTTGACGTCAGGACTAATTTGAAAGAAAACACTCTATCCTTATCTTTGATAAACGGTCACCAGTTGATTGTTCCTTTGTCAGAGGATAACGCCCAGGGCAAAGTACCCCATTGGCCCAATGTTCCCACTCCTTATCTTGCCCCTTTGCTGAAGCCCTCCGTGGGACTTTCCTTACCTTCCTGCTTGAAGGAGTTGGCATCTTCTTTTGATGCATCTTCAGCTAGTACACTACCAGATCATTCCGAGTTCAATTGTGAGTTTAAGCTCACTGTGGATCTGGTGCGTATTTCTTCCCCCATTTACCCATTGACTGTCTGGGAGGAAGAGGCTTTAGATGTGTGGGTGAAGGAGCAGTTGGCCAAAGGGGCCATCTTTCAGCGTACCTCCCCTGTCTGCTCCCCACTTCTCTTTGTGGAGAAGGCTGATGGAACTTTATGCCCTTGTGTCAATTATGGAAATTTAAACAATGTGACTGTACCCAACCTTCATCCCATCCCTTTAGATTCCCAGATTGCGCGCTATGTAGAAGAGGCAAGAGTTTTCTCCAAGTTGGGTTGCCTCAATGCGTTCAATCAAATCTGGATAAAAAAGGCCAGGAGTGGTTAACCATATTGCGCACCAGAAAAGGAATTTTCCAGTTCTGGGTCATGCCCTTTGGGCTTAAGAATGCCCCTGCCATCTTTCAACACCATATTGATGCTGCGTTGGAGGACTTGTTGGGGGTATGCGCAGTTGCCTACATGGATGATTTCCTGGTGTTATCCCCTGATCAGGAGTCCCATACAGTACACCTTTGACAAGTGGTGGATAGATTGAGGGCTGCTCGCCTTACGCTCAAGATTAGTAAATGTAGATTCTTCAAGTCCCAGGTCACTTTTATGGGCAACGTCGTGTTTGACCAAGGCCATATGATAACTCCAGACAAGGAGAAGGCTATTCGTGAGTGGCACCCCCACCTCAGTCAAGGAATTGAGGAGCTTTTTGGGACATGTACGTTCCTCAAGAAGTTTATGCCCAATCTCTCTGAGGTGGCAGCACCCTTATATAAGGCCAGCGGTGCCAAGGTGCTTCAGTGGTCCCCGTTTTGGAGGATGCTTTCTAAGTGGTGAAGTGCACCCTGTTATCCACATCCATCCTTTGCCATGTTGACCCTGAAAAGGAGTTCATTGTGTATTCTGATGCTTCCAACTTTGCCATTGTGACTGCCTTGTTACAGGTGGGCAAAGATGGGACTGACCATCCAGTGGGATATTTTTCTAGGAAAATGTATCTGCCTGAGTTAAACTACGCTTTTGTGACAAGGTCTTATTAGCAGTGGTGGAGGCGCTGATTTATTGGCGTCACCACTTACATGGCTCCTCCCAACCATTCTGTGTACACACAGACCACCGGGCCTTGTTGTACTACTGCGCTCCTCATGTCCTAACTCCACGTCAGACCCATTGGCATGAGACCCTTGCCCAATTTGCATTTCTATGAGTTCACCAATGGCAAGGAGAATGGTTTGGCGGATGCTTTAAGTTGCAACCCTGCTTTGGCTCCTGATCCAAAGGAGGTAGAAATTCACAACACCCAGTTGATGGTTCTGCCAAGTATGATTCTGCCTCAACTTCCTGATTCCATGGTCCACACGCCAGTGCTCGCACCTCTGGAAAATGCAGCAGAATATAGTATGTTCAGAAAGGTAGTTCTTTCTCAGCTGCTAGCAGCTGAATATACTATGTTACTTGCTAAGTGCGAGTTGAATCAGGAGGACTTATACAGGGGTTATCATGTAAAGGATGAGATGGTGTGGTTTCAGGGGCGCCTATGGGTTCCTGATGGACAACTGTGCCTGGAAATCATCTGGGACCATCATGATGGAATCACCATTGGTCATCCTGGGAAAGCAAAGACCTTTGAGTTGATACAATGCACTTACAATTGGAAGGGCTCGCCTGCTCAGGTGAGGCGGTACTGTAAAGAGTGCCTGATCTGCAATCAAATGAAACCCAATCGGCAACCTTTACAGGGTTGTTGGTTCCAGTCCAAAAGGCTGAAGGGCCCTGGACTTTCCTATCAGTGGATTTCATTGTGGAGTTACCCGTTTTGGATGGTTATGATGCCATCATGGTGGTGGTGGACCACTTTACAAAGTTCGCCCACTTTATTCCTTGCAGAATGACCATAACTGCTGCTGAAATGACCAGGATCTTCGTCATCCATGTATTTGCGCTTTATGGGGTTCCTCAAGAAATCATTAGTGACTGGGGACCCCAGTTCACATCCATCTTTTGGGAAGAGTTGTTAAACTCTTCAGATTTGCCCCTGCCATTCAACTGCCTATCACCCCCAATCAGATGGGCAGACTGAATGAGTGAACCAGTGCTTGGAACAATTTCTGCGTTGTTACATTACCGCAGATCATTCAGATTGGGTTCCTCACCTTCCTATGGCCCAATTTAGATACAACACTTTGCATTCATCAATCAGTTGTTCACCCTTTTTCTCCAACCATGGTTTAACCCTGCTTTTAACATGGAGCCAAGCTGTGGTTCCAAAGTGGAAGCGGTGGTGGACTTTGCTAAGACCATCAAGAAGGTCCACCAGGGGGTGTCCACAAGTTTGGAGGCAGCTATGCTAGTTAATAAGGAGAATGCCAATGGAAAGCGCCAAGTGGGTCCCACATACAAGGAAGGGGATCTTGTGATGCTTGATTCTCGCAACATCCCTATCAAGCAGCCTTAAAATAATCTGGGTCCAAAGAAAATTGGTCCTTACCATGTAGTTAGAGTGTGGGTCATGCCTCATACCAGTTGGATCTTCCCTCCGCGTTCTGGATCTTCTCCATCTTTCATGAGAGCAAATTGATGTTGTTTGAGGGCCCCCCACCTGCAACTCCCAAGGCTTATCTCATGGATGGGGCGCCAGAATGGAAAGTGGAGGAAATAGTACCCTCCGCTGGGTTAAGTGATGTCTTGAGTACCTGGTATCCTGGAAGGGGTTTGACGTGGCTGAGAACAGTTGGGTGCCGGCACGTGACTGTGTACATGCCTAAGACCTAATCAAATCATTCCAAAATCGTTTCCCTGAGGCTACAGGATCTAAGCCCAAGCCAGCCATTGCTGCTATGAAGTTGCCACCCACACATAAGAATTTTATCTTAGCAAACGCCCCTAGAGGGGGTGGAGCCCAAGAAGGAGGAGAGGGTAATGTCATGGTTGGATGACTTAATAGTGGAAACCAATGCCAAAGATAAGGCTGGGCGACAGGAGTCCCAGAAGGTGAAACTTAAGGCTCTTTCTGACCTGAAACACACCTTAGACCAACGCTGAGTGCAAGCAAAACATGCCCAGGTTGGTACTAATGGGGTGCAAAACGCCCAGCCCCTTATCTCATCCCAGGCACTAAAACAAACGATTTACATAATGAATGATGATGGTTTGATTCCGTTAATTGGAGAACGAGGGTTTGAATCCCATTTAAGTTATTAAATCATGTGCTTGGGTAGAATACAGCTTCAATCTGATCACTCTAGTGGAGGCACTTTTGGTGTATTTTACCAAAATGGACGGAAGCGTTTATCTATTGGAGTGTCAAGGCTTGGGCACACTTCCACAGAACTTTAATTACCCTGACCCACTTTAAATATGTTTTCATGAACAACATTTCTTGTTGGTTGACTTTTTCAAATAAATTTACCCATTATTTTATGTTTACTTATGGTTCCTTGGGCGAACTTGGGGGCGGACCTCTTTGAGGAGGTTTCCAACTATGTTGGCCACTACATCCTATCTCAGTTTACAAAAATCCCAGGTGCTCCCTTGGGCCGCTCAGATCCCCTCCAGATCAAGGCACCCAAGCCTACTGGCACCAATTTACACTTGATTATAGACTCCCTCTGGGGTCCACTCAAGCTGTGTTGTTTCTCACTTACCTGGTACTGTATATTGTGCTCTACACCCTTCCCTTATGTCCCTTTTGTACAGGCACTGTTTGAGGTGCCTTGTTTTCCATTCTCATAATGGTTAGTTCCCTAGCAGTGTGGTTTGCATCCCACACCACCTTGCGGGAACGAGAGAGTTACAGACACTCTCTTAACATCATTGTATGGTGACTTATATTGCAGGAGAATGCAACTAATGTATGTTTCCCATACAGAAGCTCTTTCTGTGACCAGCTTCATCAGCGTTGTGGCCAGTGTTCCATTAACTCGTTCTACCAGTCCATTTGTCTCCAGCCAGTAGGGTACAGACATGACTCCTCAGATCCCCATTATCTCATTTAACTGTGGGATCACATGAAATGTGAAGTTTGTCCCACTATTGCTAAGCAGGATATGTGAGCATCCATGTCAGTATACTACTTGATCCAGGATGAACTTTGTGTGCTGGTAGAATCCACTTTTGCCAGAGCCTTCATCTCAACCCATCTTGTCAGATGGTCAATCTCAACTATTATGTACTTGACTCCCCCTGTGCTCATTGTCAGAGGTCCCATCATGTCAATGGACACCATATGCTAGGCAAATCCAGGGTGGACCAGTCAGTATCCAGTCCTATTCTTATGCGGCTTGTGCAACTGGTACTCCACACAACAATCCAAATAGTCCGCAATATTATAGTTGATTGACTCCCAGTAGTAATACTGGTGAATATGATTGGTCATTTTTCTTAGGCCTCCATGCCCAACAACCTTATGAGCGGCTAGAACAATAGCTGCTCTTTCTGACAGCTTTGGGAATAGTAACCGCTTCTCATTAATTGTCTTAAACACTTTTCCATCCATGGTCTCAGTGTTTTCCATCACTTTTTGAAGCGCACCTTGGATTTCTTGGGGCTTATTCCTGATTTCTCCGTTGACCATTCTCTGGAATAGCTCATCTGCTTGTGGGTATACCATCTAGACCATTGGTAACCATGATAAGCCATCTGCATCCTAATGAGAAGCCCCCACCCAGTCGCCTTCAACTGTCAAATCAGTCTCATCTTGATCAGCAGATTTTCCCCAGTATTGACCTTGTGGATCACATCTCTTATGCATCCCAAATCATGGTCATCCTGGGTGAATACTTCCCAATACTTTTTGAACAATTCAAGCACCTCCTCTTGCTGTCCTTCCATCAAATCAGCGAGTTGCTCTCAATCAACCAATAAGTTGATACTCTCAGTTACCTTGGACAATAATTCCATCTCATTGAGGGTCCCAAAATTGTGGAATTTCCTCATTTTGGCTGTCAGAATTTTCTTATCACTTCCTAGGTCCAAAAATTGTGGGCCAATTAAATTGATTTTTTAATACTTTATATATTTTTTCATTTTCTTTTGCAATGGGACTTGTAATCTACAAAAAGGTTCAGAGGTCATTATTTTCCCCTTTAAACTAAACTGGGTCCTAGGAATACTCTGACCTACCAGTTATCATAATTCAAAATCTTATCCTCATAAGATTTAACCAACTACTTGGTTCAGTGGTCCTCTTCTGGGACTTGGCCAAAATCTCAGGACATAACCATTTAATGGTTCAGAGGTCCTCTGGGAACATTGCAACTATTTTCTCTTAGGTACAATACTTCCTATTTTTTAGTATTGACCTTCTTCACTATATGACAAGCAGCACTGTTTCTTCATGTATAGGCTACACTTGCCAACTTTGGCAATACTCTTTAATATATTAGTCCTTTAATCTCAACTGGTTAAACATCCAAAAGGCTTTTATTCCATCTCATATTTCAGCAACTGATGCTTGAATCTTCCTATCTCATTAGCCAACAGTTCCATTTGATTATTTAGATTGTTTTTCTCCTGAAAACGATTTTTGACCTTCATGGCCATCCTTAATTGCACAGGTCATTCTGGCCTCATTAGCTTCATCCAATTTTATCTGAATTGATGAACTCATCTCCAGAAATTTCTGATCATTGATTGAGTGTTATTGGGTCAAATGATTCTCTCCACTATCTTAGATCAATCATTTCCTGTTTTGGCTTCATATATTCCTTAATATGGCAATCTAATACTCTTAATTGATTGTTTCCAATTTCATCCAATGCCTCATCTAAACACTCACTCCTCAGGACTATTTAAAGTGGACCTAATTTTAACCCAAGTTGGCCCTGCTGATTCTTGAAACTATTTCAAGTGGACTCAATTTCAACCTGAGTTGGCCCTGCTGATACTCTTCATCTCAGGTAGATGTCAGGTGGAACAGGTTTTCTTGTAGCACTAAATAGTTCCATATCTAGGCTGCAAGTCCTTTTCCCAAAACTTGAGTATCTTCAATTTGCTTCACTCGGAGCTCCACTTTTGAGCATAGTGAATGCAAATGAACGTGATCCACTTCACGTTCTGTTTTCATTAATGTTACTTTCCTTAGTGACTTATTTTCAGAATTGGAAAGATCTTCATAGGACATCATGTTCTAATCACTTCTACTCAACTACACCCCTGTAGTGAGCACAACTATGTAAAATTTATGGGTAATGATTAGTTTTGGCCAATAACCCCTATAAAAATATTACTTGTACAGGTTCAGTTTTGTGTAATTCATCTGCATTGTATGATAGTTGATATAATCAGTTGATAATAGTATGATGACTATCATCTGTAGTTGAATGGAAGTCCTAGATCTCAGCCCAATGCTTGGCCAGTATTTCTGCTTAAAATACTTGTGATGTCTTAAAATAGGGATTCATTCCCTCATACCATACAACCTGATCTTCTCTTAGATTCCCGTTGACAGTTTCTCCTGTTCAACATACAGTTACAACAATCTCTAATTTGATTCTGCTTCTTCTCTGGATCTCCACTCAGATCCTTACTCTTTTCCTTAAAGAGTCAATCAATTATTGCACAAAGCAATAATATCCCTGAGAAAGATTAGAACAAATGAAAGCTGATAGTGTACTGAGGTGGTATATCTACTGTATACTCTTTACTAAACTCTGTTAAGCTCTGTACTAAACTAGTATATTTACTGTATACTCTGTGTGTTTCTCTTTATTAAGTTATAAAGTGTGTCTTCTCATGGCTTCCTGCCATACAAGGATCTTGGTCCACCTGGCTGATTAAATCCTTATCACCTGTATCAACCCTGGGATAGGTGAAACCAAATGGAAAGTTGAGCTGATCTTTATCTCTTCCAAAATATGTTTTTTATTGTTAGTGAATTCTAGGGAATTTATAGTAGGGGATTTGATGCTCAACCCTTGGTTGACAACTCTTTGGTGAAACAGCAGCTGTTGCCATTGAATCACCTATCCTCATCTCATCAGTGATGGTCTTCCCTATCATGGCTAGGATTCTATCATTGAATATCCTTGAGACCTAAAATGGAAAGAGTTGGAAAACATTTCCCTAACATTTTCCTCTTGATCCAAGTGAACCAACCATATTTGGCAAGTGACCTGCTTAGGTAATAGGATTTGTTATCTATTAAGGCAGGTCATGAACTAACTGATTGATTTGCTAGTTGTAGATGGCATCACTCACCTCACAACTTACTCCTTATATTTCTAATCAGTCAGTGATAAAACCCAACTGATCCTAATTGTAACACCTGATAGTTGATCAACTATCAGATACCCCTATTTTATCATCAACTCTGCCCAATGAGATCTTAAGCATTTGTCCAGATTGATCCCTGACAGATCTGACCAGGCAAATAACCTAAAATCCCCCAAACATAGTTACCTTGAAATCAGGGTCAACTGATTTCTAATTCACCTCGCATTAGGGAATTATCCCCTAGTAATTCCTGGTAATCTAGCTGGCTGGGAATATGGGCAAAAATCCTAACACCTCTAAACTTCAAATCTGATGCTGAGCTATTTTCAAGCCATAATATTATATCAAGATGGTGTGCAGACATGGGGCCCCTTATCAGGTATAAAAACTAACCTTATAGCCACCCCACCTGAGCACCTTTGGGCTAGTGCGATATCACGTTGATATCCCTTCACTAAACCTATCCAGCCACCCTCGTTAAGGTTAATCATATGCCCGTTGTAGATTATTAAAATAATTGAATAAATCGGTTCGAAATCTCAGGTTAAGTGTATCACTGTTGCCAGGTAATGAAACCTGTCTCAATTGAAGATAACCTATAATGTTTTCACCTTATACACACATTGATTGGGTGCGGTCCCAACCTCTAACAAAACTTTGGGGTGGGCCAAGCCTTGAGGCATAAAAATGTATAAACTCCAATATTAACTTTGGGTACCTCCCAGAGTAAAGACCAACCGATTAATAGACCTATGAACGGTAACTCGATCCACCATGACTTAAGCTTCAAACCGATGGCGACCTAAGTATAAGTTCTAATAACCTTGACTTAAGCCGATGAAACTCACCGCTTTAGATTGAAGGTATCCGTTTAGATGTTTGCTAATAAAAAATATTTGGATACCGTCACCGCACCTTCGTAACCTTATAAAGCTAATTAAAGAGGGCCGATAAACCTTTACCTTTATAAGGTACCATTAACCCCGATAACCTTCAACTCGGGGTTCGGTTGCTTGACCAACCCCCCTAAACCTTTATAAAACCCCGATCATCTACCCCAAACCGTTTAAAAAGGTTGAAACCAACGTATAACCCCCCACCCCAACTAAAAGTCTTTATTTTGGGGGTAAAGCGACTTTTTTATCCAACCCCATCCGCTTTACTTAATCTTAACCCTACGATCGAAAAACGTACCCGTAACCCGCTTACCCACCCGTTTAAGCAAAGTCAAAAGTTTAACTATAGGCTCTGGAGTTAGGGTTTGGAAGGGTGGTCGCCGGGGTGGGTTGGTTGATGGTTCAAAATTAAATTTAAAACCTGGTTGCTATCTCACTATTATACGTCGGTTGGTTAGACCGGTTGGATCGATTGATATAAGCGTTACCTGGCCTAAAGGTATCAATTAACAACTTCAGGGTGGGTATTAGAAGGTTACGCCGTAAGGTACTCCTTTATACCCGTTTTAAGCATCTCCATACGTGGAAGTGATCCGATCAAATTATTCACTTGGGTGAAACATCTTAACCTACAGTTGAACTGGGGGTAGGGTAGACTAAAGGGTAGAAGGTTTAGGGGAGAGATCTCCCCCAAATATCCAACCCGATAGTTATAATAAGGTCTCCCGGCATTAGAAAGCCCTAAAGTCTATTTGCCCTTGCGAGGTATCCGTAAGTATCGGGGGGGTTTACAAACTTATCGGTTTAAAATCGTTTAAAGTTGTCGGAGGATGCGGCTTCACTTTTAGCTCAATTTACCCCTAACCTCGAACCGGGGGGTCAAGTTGAGCCCGCTCGGTTACCTAACGAACCTACCCCCGGTACCGGTTTAAAGGGTTTTATCGTCGCTAAACCTTCCAACTAAGCTCTATACTTGGTATGCGTAGGCCTAAGCTATAACCGACCCACTCGCCACCGTAGGCTTATAAGGGGTTTAATGTCAACGTACTAAGGCCGGTAGCGAATTGACCTTAACCTTCAAGGCCACGTTAGAGGGGGTTGTGGGGGCGAAAGGGATGCTTGGGGAGGAATATGGCTTCATACGCCGCACGGTTTAGATTCCACGGTAAGGCCGTTGGGTGGGATGCATAGGGTGAGATCATCGAGTCTGTTTAGCTTCTATACAAAAGTGCTGGCAAAGCTGCCCGCTTCACCTCGGCTCTTGCCGCACTTGAACCTCTAATGGGAGGGTAAAGGGTGTCAAATCATACCGCTCCACTCCAGGGTGAAGAGGTAAGCTGTAGGGGGCTGGCCCGTCCGGCGGGCGGACTCCACCGCGGCAAGCACGCGCGTCTTACCGACCCCGGTGGCCAACCGGCCGAAGCTGACCAGCTGCCGGGTCTTTATCGGCTGCTTAAAGTCCACGACGTTGACGATATGCTGCGAGTGGCACTTGGCGGGGTCGTCTAACGGCCAATAGGTTAAGAACGTTTAGGCTTAGCTTACCGTAATAGAGCAAGAAGTCCCCCCCGAATTTGGAGCCGGAGGTGATGAACAGGTTCTGGGGTAAGGCGTAGAGGTATGCGTAGATGGCGTATCGAGCCGAGGCCCGCAGCCGGCTCAACATCTGCAGTAGCGGGGGCGGGGCGCTTGGCAAGGCGCGCGCAAGCTCCTCGGCGCCGTTGAAGTCGGCCGGGCTGGAGCTCTTTGGTGGGGTCAATAGCTCGAGGTTGATCTTCAACCCTCCAGGTTGGTTGTTAGCGGGGGGAGCAGGCGAGTTTAAATCGTCAACTTCCAGCAGGATTAGAAGCTGCTCGTAGGAAACTAGGGCGGGGACCGAGTGGTCGAGGTTCTGAAGGGGGTTGGTTGGGAGGCAGCCTATGAAATTGCACACCAGGCGATACCGGGAGCGGAGT
Source organism: Massospora cicadina (assembly GCA_022478985.1). Taxonomy (NCBI): domain Eukaryota; kingdom Fungi; phylum Entomophthoromycota; class Entomophthoromycetes; order Entomophthorales; family Entomophthoraceae; genus Massospora; species Massospora cicadina. The sequence continues at coordinate 13,800 of JAKSZP010009584.1, read as the reverse complement.
AGTTTGATATCTGAGCTTAGGTTAGAATAATAAGTAAGGGTACCAGCTGGGTTCCATAGCAGCAGCTGAAAGTCGTGGTTGCCTATTAAGGTTAAAGTGATGGACTCTTCGCATCTCATCATCGCTGAGTGGTGGGTAAAGGGGAGCGAAATGGATGAAAGAAGTGGGGTAGGGAAAGGGTAGGGACTTGGGTTAGTAAAACCTTAAAATCGAGAGGGTTGTCGTTAAAGGGCGTTGAAGATTTACTGGAACGTGTCAAAAGTGAAGCTTCTTCCAAACCATAAAATTATTGATCAGGTTTGGCTGAGGTTGGGATCCAAAAGCTATTATTCTATCCAGCTTAAACCTTCGTAGTTAAAAAGTAACCATTAGCTTACCCATCCCTAATCGAGTCATCTTTAACCTTTTATGACCTCATCGATAAGTGGACATTGCAGGTGCAGTTGTGTGGTGGCAACCCATCTGATCCAATAAAAGTGGTTGGCTTAAACTATTAGGATGAACCACCCATTTTAAACCCAAGTTTCACGTAGAGTTGCCAAAATGTATATTTTAAACGTGTTCAAAATATATCCTTTCCACCTGCCAAACCCTTTATCCAATGTGAGATTGCTTTATCAAGTAATCCCTCGTATCATCTACTCACCATTGGTATTCATTCAGATGGGTACTAGGTTGGAACATAAAGCTGATAACGGTATTTATACCCACACATTTGATCCTTTATATATATTCCCTTAAATCTGACCCCCTTTAAATATATATCATAAACTCAGAATCCATCATTATGTACCTGAAGCTTAAACTGCAAGCTTTCCAAATATTTACAAATGGGCCCTTTGGACTTTAGCCAATACGATCTACTTAATAAAAATGTTCACTGACGTACTGACTGACATCTGAAACCTTCAAGTCTGATAGGGTCAATCTATTTGGGTGAGTGGGTGAGAATTGGCGAATCTTATCGAATCTGAAATTATCGAGCCTGATGGGTTCAATCTATTTGGGCGAGTGGGTGAGAATTGGCTAATATTATCGAATAGTTTGCCAAATTGCTCATCTGAAACGCAACAAAAATCAGTATTAGAGTTTAGGTAGATTAAGTAGTTAGGATAATCAGCTCACCAGCCACGAGGGCAACAGTGGAGCTGTTAGTCCGAGTGGCTCGAGAGTAATGCTGGCACAGCCTATAGGATACAATGTGAGCTTATCATCTGATAAACTAAATACCGTAGCGAAGCACGGGTATTTGGATGTTAGGTTTATATATTTTAAAAACCTGCCTAATTTGATTCACCTATTTAATAAAATACTTTTGGCAAGTTAAGTAGAAGTTGATTTAGTAGTTTGGAAGATATGTACATACTCAATGATTTTAAGTATAATGTTTCGGGTAGGAGTTTTGTGTTATTTGATTCGATAGTTTTTTTTGGCCGAGTAGTTGATGACTTTTGTTCGAATTGATAGGACACAGTTTAGTTTTGAGGGGTGGTTAGTTATTGGTTGATTTGATAATTTCAGTTAGGTTTACCTGAGTGGTTGGTGGTTTTCGGTTGTTTCGATTGAGCAATTAGATTTGGCTGAGTGGTTTTGTTTATCTATAATACAAAATCTAAATTAATTGAAATCTGAAATTTTATAGACATCGTAGCGAAGCACGGGTAAGTCAGCTAGTCTAAACTTATAAATTTTAATTATTAGTCAATTTGAAACCTACCTAATACTCACGAACTGACTTTTCGGATTTAATTAACCCCCAACGTTAATTGGTAGAATTTAAAATCAGCCTGCCATCCAATCATAATAACCCTAATGTTTGATTTACCCTTTGGAAAGGCTCTAGATTCCAACTATAAGCTCTAAACCCCACTCGCTCACCTTTGATGGCCATATCTCTTAAATTAAAAAAGTTACATGATTAGAGCTAGTGTTTGTATCCTTAGGTCAAACGTCCCACTATGATACCGTTTAAAGATCACTTGACTTCTATTTACCTTCAGTTTAAATCAATCTTTTATTAATATCAAGATATTTCAATCGACCCATCCCAATTTAAAACTTAACCCCATCCACCCGCCTATGGTATCGTAGATCCAATGCTGATAATAGATTCAACTTTTAGCTCGACCTAAAATTTATTCCTTTTCAAGCTTTATAGGGTGCATATTGTAAAACCGGTGAGATCAACCCTCAGCGGATACCTCTCCCTGATCCCATATATTATTTTTATCAATTTTCCTTTTTGGCCCCCCAGAATCCATTTCCTTTTGAATATTTTAAAACGATCGGGTTTAAAACCCTGCTCACAATTTTGAATAAGCTATTGAATATCCCACTTACCTTCAGTTCCCTATTTTTATTTATTAAGATTTATCCCTGAACCATCGGTTACGATATTTTACGCCGAATGCCCAAATGCAAACGCTTGCCAACAGTGACCCATTTGCCTGTTAATCCTGAAATCCAAGGTGTCACCCAAACCTCACGTCATGATGAATTTGGGATTTCTGAGATCTCACAACAGGGTGGGGATCCTGCTTGGGATGACACCCTGGAACCTGTAACCACCGTTCCAACTGACCAGATGACTGCCATCTATTTAATGAAGACCTGCACCAAGCAGAACCTCGAAAAGTTGCCTATAGATTTATCAACAATTGGTTAGAGAATTACATCACTTGGGGAGATGGCTATGGAGTCAGTCCCCACCAATGATTATAAGATGTAGCCAGCCTTTTCACCGCATGCTTGAAAATAGTGTAGCGCCAATCTGTCGTTTTAATCCTGGAAACGATGTAAAGCTCACATCAAAGAGAAATTTTGAGTCTCATCCACCCAGCTCCATAAAAAATTACGTTGCCTTCCCCTCTAAAAAACTCGAGCATTAGCCGATTCTCACCAAGGTTGAGGACCTTATAGGGCTTTGGGATCGATCACTTACCAGCATTGTGAGGAAGTCAATCAGTAACTCCTTGGATGGTTTCTCAATAACTATGAGAATCTTTATTTTGATGCAGTATAATTGGCCCAACCAACTTGCCTTGATCAAGTAATCACTGTTTTCTGGAACTACTTGAGAATAGTGAACCACCACCATAATCAACCTAGGACCTCTCCATCAGTAAACTTGGATGCCAAAGACTTGGATGCCTCTGACACTTAAGATATCCTAAAAATACCAACATCCAACCACCTTTAGAGATGAACCAATAGATTCATGCCCTGTCCAAACAAGTCCAGCAACTAACTATGCTGGTTAAAGGTCATCAACCTTACAACAACCTCTGATGCTTTGATTGTGGCTACTGAGGCATCACTTCCATCAATGCCAAGTCCCTTGTACCCTAATGTCAGGAAACCTATCTGGCCAGCTGTTACCCCTATTGGGGGAGCTGCAATCCTGGGCTATGCAACAAAATTCAAAACCCACCAACTTACCTCCTCTATTCACCAGTCCAATTCCCCCTATATCAAAATGTTCGATTGACCCATGATCAAGGATACCCTGACTTTAAAACCAGTGGGACAGCTTCAATATGTATATAAGCTTCTGCAGACATTTATGCCCAGTTTGTCCTTACTTTCAAAGGAATACAATGCCAAAGAATGAAGGATCAAAGAAGCAATGAACCCTACCACTACCCTAAATTAATAAAGGGAATTAAGGTTGATGGTTTATATAATGAAGAACCCCTGAAAATGTCCAAACCCTCAAAATCCCAATTAAGGTTATGATGCAAATCCTGGAGTCCAATCATATACTCAAGCGTTATGTTTACCTGATTCTGTATCAAATGTAAAAACAAATTAGATGAGGGTGAAAATCCACAACCCCAAAATTACACTAAAACAAGTTTTGGCGCCCCATTGCACTAACCTGGCCTGGACAGCCAGCCCTGAAGACTTTGGTAAATTTTCCCCATAAGCTTCATCAGCAGTCATATCCAACTATAAGTTATTCCCTATCAACCTGAAAGAATCTTTGACATACAGATTCTATAATAAAACCGGCATTCCAGTATCCCCTTAGTGACCTATGCAGATCAAGCCCTTCTTTACATCAAGACTTACCTCAAACCAATAGCCTTACTTAAACCCAAAACATCAACCAAAACCCCAAGCCCTTATTACCGATCATGGAGCCCCCACATTCAAGGATTACTCTTTGGACATACCTTTCCAAACATCTTAAACTATGGCATTTCTGCTAACATCACCATAAGAAATTCTGCCACAGCATCAGCTAAGAAAATAACTGTAAGGCGCCAGGGCCCAATTTTGCATCGGTGTGCACTGCACAGCTCCCATGGAACCACCTGAGGCTTAAGCAATGAAAAGTATATTGTCCACAAAGCTAAGGTTGGATGATAAACCACCATCTTAGCATGGCCATGGTGACCCTGATGCAAACCATGTTGACCAGAGATGCTTTTACAGAAGATAATCGGTTGAAATAAGAGCAGGTTAGTTTTTTATTAAGAAAACTGGAAAAATGAGAACAAAATTAGGCCAGTACCCTCACTTTGGTGGGCACTGGGCTTATGAAATGAATGGATATTGGGTGATTACCATGCTACTCTTGGGTGCTGCATCCTCTTCTCAGGTCACAGGTTCTTTGCAGTTCATGCTTGGGAGAAAAGGTTGGAATAACAAAATAGTTATGATAATTAGGTTAGGAGTGTTGAGGGGGCATGGCATGGTTGGCTGCTCTCTAATTAGTCCAAGAAATGGTTTCAAAAATTTAATAATCAAGATGCAAGCCATCTGTGGCGGCATAGCATTTGTTTGGCAACAGGAGAATTAAAAGGGGAAAGCAAAATAAAAAGTGAGACATATCAGTAGGATCAGAAATTCACTATTTGTACCAAAACTATGCAATGTGTGATAAAAATTAAAAAGGGATAGTATTTTGAAGATTGGGATTTTGAAAATTTGGGATTTTTAGTAAAAGGGTAGCAGTGTAGGAGACTTACTTGTAAAATTTGCCATTTTGGTGGTATAGTTAGTGAATTTCTCTAAGTGATAGCCTTATCATTCAGCATACAACCAACCAGGCAGTGTGGGGATGGGTGCAGTGTTATAAGAAAGAGGATAGTAAGTACTGGAAAGCCTAAAAATATCCTCCAAAGTGAACTTAAATTCCTTTGGCCAGCAGTTCCCAACAGCCCTGCTGTGGCCAAGTTTTCAAATTGCCTGTGTAGATTGCTGGCAAAGTATGGTCCATTGATGCTATCTTCTTTAACTAAAATCACTTCCCAACGTTACTCTTGCATCAATCACTTAAGGTTTTGGGATCCTTGCAAACTTTAAATATAATCAGTGGTACATAAAACAGATCAGGGTAATAAACAAAATACCATCCAGTACTATCACACCCCAGCGGCCCAGGATTAATCACCTGCTCAAAGCACCTCAAACCTAAGTTCCAAAGTTTTTTCAACTGCTCCAAAAATTCTGAACATCTCCAGTTATCATGAGAAGGAAGAGTTACCCATATTAGAGCAGAAAACAAAGATAATACTAAACAAGATGAGGATGATATTGCTTTATAAAACTTGGGTTTCACCACATTGATGTCAGTGACACCAAATTATTTATCTGCCAGACCTATCAACTACTTCAAGCCCATGAACACTTTTTCAAGATCAAAATTCTAAAGAGGCTAGTCATAGGGTTTAGTCGCCCCTCCCAATCCCCCTGGCTTTTCCAGTAGTCATGGTGCCCAAGAAGAATGGGAAGCTCCAAATGCGCATTGACTATATAATCCCCAAACAAGGTTACACCTAATAACGCCTACCCATTGCCTCTAATTTCTGACCACCTCATTGTCATGGGGGGAGCCCAAGTATCCTCAAATATCAATCTCTTTTCAGTTAAAACCATCTGGGTATGGCCAAAGATTTGACAGAGAAAACATGTTTGTTACCAAAAATGATCAGTCTGAGTAAACATGAATGTCATTTGGGATTATATGAGACCCACAGACACTTCAAAATTGATGTATCACTCAACCCCTCTGAGATATGAAGATCATGTTATAAAGGATCAAGAAGTTTATCTGCAACATTATTGAATCCAAGTTGGAATACCTATTAAAGAGATAAACCATTAGGCTACTTACTTACCCCCAATGGAAGAGCCTTTGTTTCTGAGAAAATCAGATCTATTATCTCCTGACCCTGCCCCAAAAATGCAAGTGACTACTCAGTTTCCTAAAAAATGTCTTTTACATTTAAATTTTTTAATTTAAGTTTTATTCAAGGTGGGCTAACCTTGGGACAATACCACACTGATGAGGGGAAGTAAAAAAATGGGAAAGGAGGATAAAATCTGTAAAACCTCCATGTGTGGTGTATGATGGGCCAGAAACTCCGTGGATCACCTTTGCTATTTGCTATCTTGGTTTGGGGCATTGGTGCACAAAACCAACACAGTCATAATCATCCCTGTTGTGAATTTGATATGACTGGATGATAAGCCCAAGGTCATTATGGCAAAACAAATGGAATCCGGTGAGATTCAATATGGTAATGGTAATTTTAGTGCCTCGAATTGAGGTGATATTGGGTTATTGGGAAATCGCTTTGAATTAGGCGATTGTGAAATTAATGAATGAAGAATTGATGGAGCCAATAAGATATGGTAAATTAAATTACTAAGCCATATGAGTCATAGCATCTGAAGTCACTACAATATAGGTGAGACAAGATGATCAAGAAGGGTTGTTGTTAAGAAAGATAAGTGTAAATCAGAATAAGAAGAATCTGCAGTATTAAAGCACATTTAATAAAAGAGGTTGTGGGAGAAAGTGCTCCATATTAATATAAAGTTATTCTGTTGTTTTGAGGGTAGCGATCATCATATTGTTGGTCCCTATTGCTCAGTGGGTTAACCCTGTGCAAAAAATCCGCCAGTGTATTTATTGAATACTGCCAAATTTATAGCAGTGGTGCTCACTACAAGGGCCCATTGGACAATCACAAAGCCAACAACCCTTCCTCAGTTGCTGGCCCTGTTCAATCAGGCTTACTCTGGCAAGGAGTCTTTTGAGACACTGCAACCATTGAATATGCAGAATTCAAGCTTGCCTTGGACGCTGTGATCCAGTGGAAAAAAGAGTTTCTACAGGAGGTTTGTATTGATAAGCTGCCTCCATTTGATTGCAATGGAAACATCCATGAAATTTTTAAGTGATTTGAGTTTGCAGTGGAAGGAGCTTCAGATTGGCATAAAGCCAAATTATTACTATCCACTTTGGATGTTGACAGCACTGAACAAGTTGTTTGCTATCTTACCGCCAGTTCTGCTAACTATCAAAAAGTGAAAGATACTGTGTTGTGGTTATTTGAAGGGACTATGAAAATGGCACAGCGGAAGGCAGAATTCTTAACAATTGGGTTTCAGCATAATGTGACCTTTATCACATTTGCTGATCGCTTTATGATGGAAGCTTATGTGTTAATTGGGGCAGGAACTTTAACTGAATCAGATGTATGCATAGCATTGACCTCCGCTGTGAAACCATACCGTGAGCTTTTCAATACCATGGCTCCATATTTAGAAGTTGGTATCCCTTTGCTTAAACTCATTTAAATCTTGCGCTGGTTATCTACTAACTTCCCTCCACCCAACGTAGAGTGGAACCATATCCTCTCCGCTGCTAAACCTTCTTATTTGAGGAAGTCATTTCTTCCAGTTCAGCGTCCATTTGGTAACCACCAGCCTTATTATCAGCACACGCCTCATCTCAAATGAAGTTGCCATCAGCAGTTCAACTATTGGGAAGGGTCTTTATACACTGCTTGACCCCAGCCTAACTTTTGGGATGGGCCATTTCACAACAATCATGGACGCAGATCTTACAGGATCAATTATTTCTTGTGTGGTCATTCTGGACACTTGGCCAGAAGTTTTCTTCATTGTCAGGGTTATTCCCTCCCGCAGGGACAGTACAATCAGGGAAAAGTCAGAGCAGAGTAGAGATGGGACTCTTTACTTCCGCTAATTTTACTCAAAACGTCCCACCTGAACCTATCTCTTCAATCAGTGGAAGCTCCCTTGGTTGATGTGTAAGTATTATATCAGCAGCCAGTTGGAGGGGTGAATATTTTGACACAAGGGCAGTCTGTGGCTATGGAGGAAGAGGGGTCCCAGTTGCAGGTTGAGCCGTATGCTTGTCAAATGTTCAACCAGGTTTCTCCTAAAAAGTTAGATCCCTCCTCTGATTCACCTTTCTTGCAAGCGGTAAGCATCGCTCATCCAGTCAACACTATTATCACACAATACCCCAGTATTGGCGAGGGGATTGTGGGTTTTCTTGAAAACAGAGATGCCATAAATGTCTGTTATAAACAGTCAAGATGCATCTTACTCCAAATGTACTTACTGTGACCTGGTTGTAGATAAAACCCATATCTGTGCCATCATAGATACAGCTGCCCCTGTCAATATAGTCTCCACCAAGTTGGTGGCCAAATTATCATTAAAACCGGATGTGGACCATTGGGTGGTATATGGAACTTCTGGCTTGGATAACACATTCTCTGAGGGAGCATACAGTGCGCTTCTGTTGCGGTTTGGGTCTATAATTGTGGTAGTCCCAGCTATAGTGTTACCAAATAGCCATTATGATCTGATGATTGAAACCGCCTTCTTGCAACACTATGGGGATGTTATCAATATGACAGACCAGATTTTTGAAATATTGGGTCAGAGGATCCCAATACACTTCACCTCTAGCGGAGTGCCAAATGATCCAGTGCATATGGGGAATATCAATCTAGCTTATTGTGATGTAGTAATCCCAGTGCGCTACCATCAGTTAAAGGGCAAAACCTAGGCCCTTCCATGACAGATTTATGAATATCAAGGGCTGCCGCTCCAAGCTGCTGGACCTATATCAAATCCATATGGGCATCAAGTTATAGTAAACACTGACTTGGTGATAGAAGTTCTAGATGGACTCTATGGAGAAGTTATTGGGCTATATCAGCAGTTGGGGTTCAAGCCTCACGTAGCCCCAGGTATTATATTACCAGGGCAGGGGGAGGTCAAAGTTTTGCTTGCAAATTTACAAATGGTACCACTGCAAATCCGCCACCACCAAATAGTGGCATATTTGCACTTTATCCCCATTGAGGAGGTTAGTTCAGTTCATGACTTTGGATCACTGGAGAAATTTGGTCTGCCTTACAAACCGCAGCTTAATATAATGGCAGTAGTATTGCGCAATGAATTAATGGGGCTGTCAGAATCACAGAAGAATAGAGCAATTGCTTTTTTTTAAAAATATAAAGAGATTTTCGCTGTTGATGACCACGATTTAGGATGCGTGTGGGGGGTAGTTCATAGTCTGGACACTGGAGATCACCCTCCCATCAGTTCAAGGATAATCCGCTGATCAAGGGTGGCAGAAGGAGTAGTAAATGAGGAAATCGACAAGCTATTAGTGCAAGGGATGCTTGAACCATTGAAGAGTCCATGGGCTTCACCTGTTCTGATTGTTAAAAAGAAGGATGGCACCAACTGCATAGTAATAGACTACCAAAAGCTCAACAGCATCACCAAAAAAGACTCCTATCCCTTACCACATATTGACGACGCTTTAGATTGGTTAGGGGGAGCTCGTTTCTTCTCAGCTATGGACCTGATCTTGGGCTATTGGCAAATCGAGTTGCCATTGGTGGAGCAGGAAAAGTGCGCTGTAATCACTTCCAAAGGTCTTTTTAAACCAACTCAGATGCTGCAAGGGCTATGTAACGCCCCAGCTATGTTTCATCAAGAGATGGATACTATTCTGGGGGACCTAAAACTGTCATGTGTCCTTGTATACCTTGATGATATTAATGTTTTCTCCTGAACCTTCTTGGAACACCTCAATCATTTAGAAGCTGTATTCCGCTAGCTCGCTGAGGCCAACATAAAGATCAAACCTCAGAAATGCCACTTCTTTAAGGACCAGCTGGCGTACCTGGGGTTTGTTATTGATGCCACAGGGTTGCAACCTCAACCAGCCAAGGTGGAAGCTATCCATAAAATGAATCTGCCCAACAGCAAGTGGGATATACAGGTATTTTTGGGAATGGTCAGCTATTACTGGCGCTTCATCCCTAACTTCAGCTGTATTGGGGGCCCGCTATTTGAGTTGTTAAAAAAGGACACTACATTTGAATGGACTGAGCATCAGCAATGCGTTTTTGATATGCTTCAAGTGGCATTAACCAGTGCACCAGTATTATGCTATCCCGATAACAAAAAAGAGTTCATTGTTCAGATGGATGCATCCCTTTTTGCAGTAGGAGCAGTCCTATTTCAAAAAGATGAGGAAGGGGAAGAGAACCCTGTAGCATATTGCAGTCATAGCTTGAACAGTCATGAACGCAATTATACTGTGACTGAGCGCGAGTGTTTAGCGGTGATCTACGCCTATAAACAATTTTGGGTGTACTTGCATGGAGTAAAATTCAAAGTTGTAATGGATAATGCCTCGCTACGCTGGTTACAAAATCTTAAAGAGCTGGAAGGGCGTCTAACATGATGTGCTCTTTTTTGCAGGCATACAATTTTGAAATTCTGCATCAACCTGGAGCAAAACACCAGAATGCCAATTGTTTATTAAGATTACCCACGATTGCAGTTATGGCGGATATGAGTGATATTATGTTTGATTAGATGCTTAGTAGCAAGTACAATGATGAACCTCCCCCAGTCATAAAGGTATTGGACGAAATAAGGGCCAATACGTTCCAGAAAGGTGGAGAATTGTATAAGTGGATAGGGGACACTACTGTGAATATTACAAGACCTTCCGCCCGCCCAAATATTATTATGAATGCACACCAAGAGGTTGGACATGGTGGAATATGTAAGACCATGAAATTATTGCGACCTTGGTATTATTGGGAAAGCATGAACTTCGATGTACTTGATAATATCTACTCCTGTCACCAGTGCCAAGTGGAAAAGCCGTTCCACCATAAGACTTCATACTGGTTAGTGAAGCCACACTTTGCCTGGAACACCGTTTCAATTGATGTTGTGGGTCCCTTACCAACAGGGGCAAACTGGTCCAAATACATCTTGGTGGCAATTGACCACTTGACCAGGTGGGTTGAGGCGCAGCCAATATGTGATTTAGGGGTGCTAACGGTGGCCAAGTTTGTCATGGAATGTATAAGTTAGCGACATGGTTGTCCCCAGTTCATCCTTACTGACAACAGAACTAGCTTCACTTCCCACATTCTTCCAAATCTTAATGAGCTAATGGCCATCTGAGGGGTTCTGACAACCACATACCATCCCAAATCTAATGGAATGGTGGAGCAGGTCAATGGGACTTTAGTGAACATACTCCATAAATTAGTAGCAGAATGACCCTCAGACTGGAGCTCCCTTTTGTCCACCACCATCTTTGCTTATAATATTAGTTATCATTCTGCCACGGGGAAAAGCCCATTCCAATTGCTTTATGGAAGGCACCCCACTCTGCCCGCCCTCTTATATGCTTGTGTAGAGGACACTAGCAGTATGGATCCACAACGCTATCTGACCATCCTAATGGATACGCTGATTAAAAAACTGAAGCGTACTTGTTTAGCCTAGCCAAGAGAATCAAAAGCCAGGCTGCCAGTCAGGTATGACGGAGTGACCTAGCACAGTTCAAAGATGGAGACATGGTCCTATTACATGATCAACATGGGTTCGGCTGTAAACATAAGCTGGCCAGTATTTGGATCATGCCATTCAAAGTCATTGAGAAGACTAGCATAGATGCATATACTATCAAATACCCTACTAGCAGTTGGATCATTAACTGAGTTCATGCGAAGTTCCTCTGGCTGTACAAACAATAGGATCCTTATCATCCAGTCAAGGAGGGGGTAATGTTGTGAATTTGATTTGACTGGAAAATAAGCCTAAGGTCATTGTGGCAAAATGAATGGAATCTGGCGAGATTCAATATGGTAATGGTAATTTTAGTGCCTCGAATTGAGGTGATATTGGGTTATTGGGAAATCGCCTTGAATTAGGCGATTGTGAAATTAATTAATGAAGAATTGATGGAGCCAATAAGATATGGTAAATTAAATTACTAAGCCATACAAGTCATAGCATCCAAAGTTGCTACAATATAGGCGAGACAAGAAGATTAAGAAGGGTTGTTGTTAAGAAGGATAAGAGTAAAAGTGGAATAAGAAGAATCCGCGGTATTTAGCACATTTAATAAAAGAGGTTGTGGGAGCAAGTGCTCCATATATATTTAAAGTTATTCTGTTGTTTTGAGGGCAGAGATCATCATATCATTGGTCCCTATTGCTCAGTGGGTTAACCCTGTGCAAAAAATCCTCCAGTGTATTTATTGAATACTGCCAAATTTATAACAATCCCTTACCCAAGTTCATCTACCACGATCAAACTTGGGGAGGCAGTGGTAGAGGGTCCATATTCTACCATTGGGATATCCTCCCCTTTTCCTCAGAACCATCAATTACTAAGAAAATTTGTTTTGAATTAGAGTTAGGTCTCAGCACTGCTGTATCATATGTAGAAGAAAGAAGTCCCCAAGGAAATAATCAATGAGTGTCAAAATTAAGACCCAGATCCCCAAGTTTCTGGTTATTAATGGATAACTAGTCCTATGAGCCAAGAATACTAGCCTCCAAGTAGTTTCAAAGAATTATGGATGAGATACCTCAAGGAAGTCCATGACAACAACGGGCGCTTAAGAAAGCAAGCCATATAAGAGCAATTATTTTCTTTTCACTGGTGGTCTAATGTCATACTGACATCTGTAACTACGTTGCAACCTTCCACGCCTTCCAAGTCTTTGGCAACAGCTCCAACACACTTCTTAAAAACTTTTATTTGGATTTACATATCATCTCAACCCTATTATTAAGCAGCTATAGGACTGTAACGGACGAGTTCATCTCATTTGTTACATTCTGACTCAGATTCAGAAAATCTGAATCTGAGTCAAATCACTTTAAAAACATTTTTGGTTTGGTTGTTTTGGACATTGGGTTGTGCCTCACCCAAGCTGTAAATTAGGCTTGCACAAGCCTAATTGATGGCTCGGGTGAGGTCCCCAATGTGCTGCCCTTATAAGGTGCATGTGCCCATTCCCAAAGCTCACTTCAGAAATTCTATGAGGACCCTAGCATTCCCTTCCTGTGGAGCATTATTGGTTGCTCCCCAGATGAGCTCCGGTCAGTGGGCGCCTTGGTTTTTATGTTCCAAAATAAAAAAATAAGGATGTTTTGGGGTTTGCATACCTCACATACCTGTGGTCTTTTTCAGGTGTTTCTGTTTTGAAGAGCTTTCATATGGTTAGGTTGGACCAACCACACAGAGGACTTACATAATCCACTAATGAAAGGTGAATGTTTGGCTGCTTGTCGGTGCCTCAAACCTCTCCCTACTCAGTTAGGCCATTTTGGTTGCTTGTCAGTGCACTAAAACAATATTTATAACTATATGGCGGATGGAACTGGGGTGTTTCCATTTGTTACAAGGAAAATATTCCTGCCAACCTAATTCAAAAAAATCATCCTAGAAATTTCACAGGATTGAGCTAATTTAAAGAAAATTCAATATGATGATCAGCTCAAGACCTCCAGATTTTTACCATGGGAGAATTGACCTTAAACTACTGAAACAATCAATTTTAAATCCCAAAAAAATCATCATAAAAATGAATAGGGGGTGTTGCAAGAAACTACCAAGGTCACCAATCCTCAGCGGATATCCCCACCCTGGTATTCCCCCCTGATCCCAATAAACATTTTTTATCTTATTATC